>PVIJ01003983.1:0-125174 GCA_004024925.1 Scalopus aquaticus | reverse complement strand
CCACATGGTGCGGCAGACCTCTCCTGCCTTGCCCGCTGCTCCCCTCAGCAGTTTATTTCTGATCTGCCTGTTCTGCTCCCTGCTCTGTCTCTGGTGAACCCTCTCGCCGCCCCACGTCTCTGGCCTGTACCCCAGCTTGTATGTAAAAAAAAAATAAATCTTTAAAAAAAAAAAAAGAAATACACTGCTGAGGGGAGCAGCGGGCGAGGCAGGAGAGGTCTGCCGCACCATGTGGGATTCTCCCCGGCCGGGCGTCGAACTCGCGTCACCGCTGCCGACAGCTCCACAGCGCTTAACCACTGTGCCACCAGGGAGGCCCTGCAATATCATTTCTTATAGACTAGAAACGCCAATATCTCCTCTAGCCGATTGATTGAAACTTGTTTATTAATAATAATTGTTTTTCATTTCTTTCAAGTTCACAAGTCATTATTTTTTTAGTGACATGTAAATTTTAGGCTTGTGGTCAAATCTGGGGGAAGCTTTACCAAATTTCTTTCATATATGTCCCATAATATCCAAGTCATTATAAGTGTTCTTGTGTACTGAGAACTTGTAAATAATCTTTGGTTTGATGACACTGGCTATGTTCCTTGAAGCCACTTTTACACCAGGATAGCAGTTAGTTATGGTTTAATTATACATAAGGAAATTATATGTATGTGCATATGTGCTATATATAATACATGCACATTATATATTACATATATAAAGATGTCTAATAATAAATGGAAACTGAAATTCAATTTGGAATATTGGGGTGGGTGGGGTGGGTGGGCAGGTGTGTGTGTGTGGTCTCTCTATCTGTTTGGGACCTCTGCTACCCTTTTCTTGTGGTTCCTGCCAGAAGGTACCTTAGACCTGCGTAAGCTTTCAGCCTCAGTGGCCCCACTTTGGGACAAGCCTGTTATTCTTTCTCTTTCTCTCTCTCTCTCTACACACACACACACACACACACACGCATGCACGCACACCAATTCTATTAAAAATCTATCACACAAAGAGATAGATTTACCTTTGTGCACAGATGGCCGAATCCCTTTTAGAGTGTTCACCCCTTAACAGTTTGGGGTCCCTGGGTACCCCTCAGTCACATAGTATAAATTTATAATACATAAATTCATGTGTGGTACAAGCATATGCAGAGCACACACAGTATTTACAAGTATATATGATACATGCTACTTATATGCTATTATCTGAAATACTTATGTATGTGTATATAAACTATGTATAAATATGTATATGTCCCATTAATCCAAATTGCATTTCAACTTCCACTCATCTGGAACCCTAAAATGTCCCCGACTACTCCAAAGCCCCACCTCCAACCCTTCCCCCCTCAATAGGAAAGTATGGTGAAGGGACTACTAGAGGAGAATCACACAGCAGTGTACACCAGCTGTAGTTAGAATTATCTTGCTTTTAGTAACTATTCAATTTATGACTATCTGCACTCATTTTCAGGTATCCCACCCCACAGGTCCTGGCAGGTTATGTGACAGTGAGGGACTCTCCGGAGCTCCTCGGGTAGGGGGCTCTGAAACTCTGCCCAGCAGAGTGTGGCATCATGCCTGGCCCAGAGCAATCGAGAGCCTTCTGTGCAGCTGTGTCCAAATCTGCTGACAGCATCTCAGACTGTCCAACATTGACGTCTGTCTTCTGCACCTAACAGCCACAATGCACACCTTTCTGTCTTAATACCAGACCTCAGGCAGAAGATGGGGTAAGCCTTGGGGGACATATCGCTAACATTCACCAGTATTCAGCTACTTTCTCACAAACGTTTTGAATTTTACTGTAGGGAGAAACCCATTCAACAACCATGCTAGAAAACATGGGTATTGTCCATGGCTCCAGCAAAATACTGCAATTCAGATATTTGCCCGTTTGCTAAAACACACTGAGGCCAATTGGTATTTCAGACTCTTGTTAATTTTCCCATTCCTCTCCCTTGCAGCTCCCTCCATGCCTCAATCACACCTTTGAACCTTTAATCGGATACCAGGAAGATGGTTACCTTATCCCCTTTAATCCCTGCAGGTTGTTTGGTTGAAAATAATTTTCACAAGAAGCTGGAGCCACATCACGTGACACAGCCCAGACCACAGCCCCTGAAGCACGCCTTGAAATCCCACTGCACACTTGGGAGCTGGAAACTATTTTGATTCTGATTCACTAGAATTACTTTGCTCTTCTCCTAGGGGCTTTTACATAGTTCTCTAGGCAGCTTTCCCACAGCCTGGGGAAACTCCTCAAAGCAAGACTTAAGAAAGCGAATTGTGCTCCTGCTTAGCTACACTGGTGCCCCCCAAAACGTGTTAGGGAGCAGCAGCACATCCAAAGGTAGAATCAATGGCAACTTCTGCATTCTGCGTTAGCATTTCCTAATGATTTTGAAATAGAAATAATAAAGGTTATGTGAGACAGGGAAGCCCTGTTATCTGGGCAAAATGATGTTGATGGAGGGCGCGTTTCCAGGAAATGCTGTCTGTCTGCTCCCCAGGGAGCCTAGTTAGCTACTCCAGGATCAGACCAAACAGATCACTGAAAGAGCCTGGTGAGTCTGCTTTGAGTCCTGAGAGAACCCCTTTCACTCAAGGGAGCCTTGGTACCCCCAAGAGCATCACAAGAGGCCGCCACAAAATACTGAAGAAAATGAGGTGGAAGGGGATTACAGAACACAAAGTCTTCTTTGAAATTGCTCACAAAAGAACATTCTCTTAAATCATGGTGCCTGCTCCAAAAAAAATCTAACCGATTTATCTTACGTGCTTTGTAAAGCTTAGTGTACACACACACACACACACACACACACACACACACACACACACACACAGAATTTCTTAGGGGAACAAAGGGAAAAATTAAATATAGAACCTAGAAGAAAGTCTGGCACATTTTTAAGAGCTAAATATAAGTATATATTAGCTATTGCTGTTAGGAGTAGAGTATAAAATGTATTCATAATTTAACAACATACATTTTAACAAGTTATAACTGTTGATAGATATTAACCAGTAACTTTTCTGGTTACCCTAAAGTTACAAATATTCAGTATTTATACTAGAACCAAGTATACTGCACTTGACAATATGGCATTTTTGGTGCAATTAACATCTAAATTATACATGATATAAGGGTGTCCTACATGTATTTATTTATACATAAATCTAGATACATGCCACAAAATTGGTGGTTGAGACAACAGAAATTATTATCTCACCGTTCTGGAGGGTGGAAGTCAAAAATCAGCCTACTGGTAGGAGCGGCTCCTTCTGAGAACTGTGAGGAGGAATTGGTTTCATACCTCTCTCCAATCTTTGGGGTTCCTTGGCTGGCAGATGTAGCACTCCCAACTCTCTTCCCCTTCAGGTGGCCCTCTCCCTACATCTCTCACACTGTCTTCTCTCCCTATGCATATCTGTTTCCGTGTAAAATCCCCCCTGTTTATAAGGACACCAGTCATAGTGTATTGGGGTCCACCTTAATGACTTCACCTTTACTTGATTAAATCTTCAAAGACCAGGCCTCCCTGGTGGTGCAGCGGTTGAGCGCTGCGCTGTGGAGCTGTCTGCAGCACGTGATGCACGTTCAACGCCCAGCCAGGGAGAATCCCACATGGTGCGGCAGACCTCTCCTGCCTCACCCACTGCTCCCCTCAGCAGTGTATTTCTGATCTGCCTGTTCTGCTCCCTACTCTGTCTCTGGTGAACCCTCTCGCCGCCCCACGCCTCTGGCCTATACCCCAGCTTGTAGGTATAAATAAATCTTTAAAAAAATATATCTTCAAAGACCATATTTCCCAATAAGTCAAGTTCTGAGGTACTGAGGGTTAGGACTTCAACCTGTCTTCTTTTGGAAAATGCCATCCAACCCCAAAACAGTCATAAATTATTATACCCTTTCCATGTTGAACGATGGGTGAGCAGACAATGTGGTCTTAATACAACTTTAGCGTTCAGTGTTTCTAATGTTACACAGCATATGATGACATTGGCTTTAGATTTAGAAAAGGTTTTAGTTTTGCCTGTGTTTAGCATTACCGGGATTCCTTCTCAATTTCTAGTTGATCAAAGCATTTATTTGATGTGTTGTTGTTCGCTAACTTTTAAACCAGAACGGCTATTAGATTTTTATCAAAAATCTTTTTGAGATTATTGAATTAATCATATGGTTGTTCTTGATTTACAAATGTGACATATATTAACTCATTTCCTAATGTTGAATTATCTCTACATTTCTAGGGTAAATCCTCTAGTACTGTATTAGATTATCCCTTTAACGTGCTGCTGGAGTGGATTTGCACATTTCTGTTGTTTTGTTTTGATGGTTGCATCCATCTTCATTTGCGAAACCATCCTACACACTCCCTTGACAAATCTCACAGCCGGATTGTTTTTCCTTTCTCAAGAACGAGATTCGTGGATCAACTCTAGGTGACCCTCTTCAATCTAATCCCATCACTGTATCCCAGAAACTACTCTAGCATGAGGCAGAGGGGGGCACCATTTCCAGTTCCCAGCCTGGCACAATCTTTTGTCAGGTCAATTTATTTCAAGGATGTGTAAAGATGACTAAGATATCATGGAATCACAATTGATAAAGGAGGCATCCAAAATGGAGCTGGGGACCATTAGGGAGCTAGAACCTACCCACCTTTACCACACCTGACCGCTTGATGACCAGGTCTGCAACCACATACATCACCCTCATTAAACCAACATCCTGACAGCTGGAATTTGGGGAGTTTGGTGAGACAACACGAGCCTGCACACAGGAATTATCACATGTGATCAAACTTTGGGCAATCTATCACTGCACTCACATGCAGGCACCATCCTTTGCTTGTTTTTCTTTCCCCCTTGAAAGAATTCTCTCTCGGCTTACCTGTAGGAGGCAGCTCTTTTCATATACGTGCTGAATTTCCTCCACTTCAAAGCATTTAAAAGACTTGCCCAAATATGACTACCAGTTGGAATCCTCCAAAAGACCCCAAAAAAAGGTTTCGTTTCCACTTGCAGATAAAACTGCAGCTCGTTTTTGGATTTTGGTCCACAGAAGGCAGGATGATTAGCGATCTGGGCCCCAATCTCAGAAGCTTGATGTGTTGTGATGGCACAACAGACTGTATGAGTCACCCAGAAGGCAAGGCCACTTTCACAGGAAAGCCAAGTTGGAATACTGCTTAACAACACAAAGGAACAAATTACTGATATATACAATGATGTGGACAGTATCAAATCTTTCATGTTAGCTGAAAGAAGCTATATCCACAGAGCTACTTGATGCCGGAGTCCATTTATCTGACATTCTGGAAAAGTCAAGACTATAGGAATCCCAACAGATCGGAGGTCACCAGAAGTTGAAGGAAGGGGAGGGTTTGGCCACAAAAGGGCAGCATGAGGGAATTTGGGCGATAATGGAAAAATATATTAAAGTGAAATAAAATCGGTCATGAGGTTACTTTTTTTTTTTTTTTTTTTGAGGTTACCATTCTTGAAGCTGAGTGAGGAAAGTTTACGGGGCTATTCTGTGCTTCCTTTGGTAGGTTTGAGGTCTTATAAAACAGACAGCTAAAAAAACAAACACAAAGCACCAAATTTATGTCAGGCAGGGACCTGGAAAACGGCCTCAGGGCCCCCTTTCCTACTTTCAATTATCCAAGCCCTTAGCCCCCCCGCCCAAATGCCCTACTTCATGAATGTGCCATCCAATGACTTAATAAACGAAGAGATAAAGAGGAAAAAAGAGAGATGCAATTAAGGAAACAGAGGCAGCCCAAACTCTGGCCCATCTAAGGGAAATGGCTATGCTAATGTTTCTGCTAATGTCTCCTGGCCAGAGAAAACAGAAAATGGCTCCCAGGATTACCGCCTTTGTCATTTAAGGGGCTTCCCTGGGAGTCCAGTGGCAGTGTATGATGTGCTTCAAAATTTGAGCTTCTATTAAAAAGTTATGGCACAGCTGAGAGTGTCTCCCAGCAGGACCCACCGGCTTCTCTGAGCAACAACCCAGGCCCGACCCGGTTCTGGGGAAAGCCTGAGGGTCTCCTTCTCTGGCAGCAAATCTGTGAGTCGAGCCCCGCTACAGGCTGCCTTGCAGTCTGAACAGGGCCCCAGGTCTGAGGCCTGGCTGCCAGCAAGGTGAGATGGTACGTCCGGAGGGCAGGGAGCAGGCTGGGCCAGGCTCTCTGCTGCCAGCAGTGCCCGCTGAGGTGCTGATGTGTTTGCAGATCCCCGTGATGTTTCAATAGTGCAGGCAGCTGCCTTAAGAATATTCCTCCCAATGTGTCTGCAGCTTTACTGCAGGAGACAGATAAATTGGTGTTGCTTTTAAAAGCCATTTCCCTCACTAGGGCCGATTTGTTACCAAAGGAAGATCTCGCACAAGTTAAACAATTAGCCAGTGAAATCAGTTGCTTCCTCCCTCACCATCAATCCAGGAGGGATGGGGACATCCACGGGCTTAGGAGCTTGCAAGAAGAGACAGGAGCTGCTGTCCCCATTTTATCCATAAGGAAACTCCCTCCAGAATCCACACAGCCAGCAAGGATGGTGCTAAAGGTGAAAGCTTATTGGGGCAGGCTGAAGAGGTTAACTCTTCTTCATCCCCACCCTCTGCCGTTCTAGTCCTCCTTTTGGGGTGCTCATTTGGTTGGTACAGTTCTGTGGGTTACCTCTTATTAGTGGGCGGGGTCACAGGCCTCAGAGGTGCATCTCTGTTTCTACGTTTTTGCCCACCTGAGCTCAGGTGCCAAACCCTCTGACCTGCTCCCCACTTCTTTCCTCCTGCCAGGTCAGGTGCAGGGAGCCCTGCTGGACAGGGCCGGCCACCCTCCTGCTCTATCCTGGATCCTGGAGTGAGAACGAGTGAGTGAGGAAGGGAGGAGTGAGAAGGAAGCCCATACCGCGCCTTCATCGCCAGGTGAGTGTGAAGGCAGGGAAGAGACAGGAAGCTGACAGCTGAGCCCACTGGGAACGATGCGGGGATCATGCTCAGCGAACTAAGCCAAAAGGAAAAAGAAAAATATCGAATGGTCTCACTTTTAACAGGATATAGGGGAACCAAATACAAGAGCGACAATCAGCGAGAGAGGGGGGACAATTGGGGCTCAGAATGGGGGAGAGGAGAGCACAGGGGACTGTGGTGATGGTACATGGGGGAATTGGTGGTGGGAAACCTACGGGGAATATACAGTAATGTAAAAGACGTAAATAAAAATAACAATTGTCTCTCTCCTATTTGGTTTTCTTATAGACCTGTTATAAGTGAAACCATTCGATTTTTTCTCTTTCTTTCTGGCTTATTTCACTGAGTACCAAATAGGAGAGAGACGCTCAGCGGGTGGGAGGGGGGCGGGGGAGGGGAGGGTAAGGGAACAAAATGGAGTAGAAAAGAACACAAGGGACCCCGGAGATGGATCACGGGTGAATTGGTGGTGGGTTACCCAAGGGGAATACAAAATGTAAAAGACATAAATAACAATAAAAATATTTTAAAAAATTGAAAACAAAAATTAAAGAGGACTCATACTAAGAAACAACCATGGGGGCGGGGGACACAGGAGAGCCAGAGGCGCTCCCTTCTTTGCTTCTTCTTGAAGCTTTTCCCCCCTTGTATGAATGAGGGTATCTGGACCCCCACCTGAGATCCCTTTGAGGACCAAGACTGACCTACAGATGTAAGACAACGGACTCTGTGGTTAATGCTGGGGGCGGGGGGGGGGGGGGGGGGGGGGGGGGGGGGAGGCTGTCCAGAGGGCCAAGTTCTGAACTTTTTAAAAAAAAAAAGGGGTCCTATGTGGTCCTGACCTGGCAAGGTGCAATGTCACAAGACACTTTGCCACATAACTGTGTACCAAACCCTGAGCCGAGTATCTTCGCAAATGTGGTCTCATTAAATCCCTACTACCCAGGACATAAGTAGAGTCACTTGAATTAAAGTTATAGAAGCTTAAGACCACACTTTCAGGGATCATTTCTATAGTTCTTACTAAAGTTACAGAAGCTTAATACTAAAATGGAGGAGGAAGACCTTAGGATTACCACCCACTAAATGCAGAACGACCCTCCCCCCACCCCACACCCACTCTGTGGACAGTGATTTTCTTTTTGTTCTTCCCTTTAGTCTAGTTCAATGGATCTTAAACTGCAGTGTGCATAAGAATTACTCCCCACACATACTTCATCCTGGGAGCCTCCAGGGATTTTCCAAGGGTAATTTTGAGAATATGCAAATCCCAATTTATCTGTTTACCTCCAAACTCAGCCCCCACCTGGGGTGGCTACAATTTATGGTCATCCCAGAAAGGGCTGGGCCTGCTCAGGTACGGGTGCAGCTCTCAGTCTTCTGAATGTCCTGGGGTGATCAAAAACATATTAAAAGAAGTTCTCTGGCTGACTCTGTCACTCGCCATTTAAGGATGAATAAAGGGACTGAGTTGAATCACATACAGGGAACAAAAAGCAAGTGAACGGATTAACAAATTGGGGTAGAGTCTCACCATGGAGGACGACTCAGCATGAAATATGAATACAGGCAGCAAGATGGATGAATCTCACAACAGTAGACTAAGTGAGAAAGTCAAGTGCAAAAGACTCTTCTCCTTTTATATAAAATTGTAGAAATGGAAAAACTACAGTGTTAGAAAGAAGACAAGTGTGTGCCTGGAGCAGAGAGTTGGGAAAGGTGAGAGGAAGCAAAGAGGGGGAAGAAGTTGTGGGGGCTTTTAGGGTGAGGGAATTATTCTAGATCTTGACGTGATCTTGGTTATATAGGATCGAATACAGTAACAGATCATACACTTCAATGTTATAGTCTGGAAATATTAAATTTATCAATTTTTTGAAAACATGGGGGAAAAGTAATGGGTTCATGCATAATATGAGCCAGTAATTTGATCCCAAACAAAAGACAACTAAGAAACATAGACCAGAAGAATGTAAGAAGCAGAATCATATTCTTCCCTTCAGATTTTGCTCTCTTATATTTATGAAGGAAGAAGAAAAAGGAAAAAAAAAAAAAAAGAAAACTTGAAGGCACATTTGAATTTTTCCTTTCATAATTTTTCCAGGGCAGTAATCAGTGCAGAGAAGTAGGGAATGACGAAGACCAAGAGTGTTTAATTAAACTGAGCAATCGTTAAACTGGATTTAAGAGCGCTTGTGTTTGCAAAACAACAAAATATTTACCGACATTTTCTTCATCCCCTTCATTAGTTTCAGACGCTGCAGGAAATATGGAGGTTGGGAACAGGTCCTAATGAGAGCATGCAAATTTTAATGACCCAGGTTACGGTGGCAAAGAGACAGCCTGGAAACAAGCGTGTGATGAAATGCTGAGCGAGAAAAGCGAGGCACAAAAATGAGTCTGCGCTGGGATTACAAGTGGTCCCAAAAGTGTGTAAGTCTGGGGGGCAAAAGGGGGCTGGAAGTTAAAATACAATCTATCGGTGACGGACAGGAGAGGTGGGACTAGGCGTGATTTTCATCTTCTCAATTTTCCAAATGTCTTCATTACTCTTCTTCCAATATAAAAGACTGTAGTAAGTAAAGGGGTACATGTGCACGCTCTCTTTGCTCCCCTTAAAACAAGAAAACACCAGGGAGTCACTATAATCTCTGTTTGATCTCAACCCAGGTCCACAATTTCAAATGTCAGGGAAACCCTCTGCTCCCATGTCACAGCTTTACTATCGGGTCTAACTGCCTAACTGGCCTGTCCACCACATAGGCCAGAAGGACATGGGCAAGGCAGCTATTCCCCATCTGCCTCCAAACCTGTTCCTTTGAGTCTCCTCCCCAGCACCCCCCAGGTGCCTCAGCAGCCATTGTAGGTTCCCTCAACCTCCAGCTGGTGCTTTTGTGAATTCTCTCCAGCTCCACACTTCTGAGCAGATTCAGCCTTCTGTAGGAATCAAGGACGACACTCTTGGAAAAAGCCCCTTCTCCTGCCACCACCCACTCACGATCCACAGCTCAGCCAAGCCTACAGTCACTCCAGCACATGGTGGCACTTAATGCCTGCGTGTCCTGATCTCAGTGGACAGGGGACCACTCTTTCCATGGAAGTGTCCTGCAAGCTTCAAGGTTCCTGGGGGGTACTTCCCCTGACCACCTTCCCACCCCAAGCTGGGTAGGCAGGGGTCCTACCCGCTGGTTCCCAACAGCCCACTAGAGGCTATATTGGAAAGGACCTTACATCCAATCCCTGCAGACGGGGGACACTCAGTAGTAGGATCGGGGAGATCCTTCCACACTCCTCCTCTGCCACATCACAGCACCACAGATGCCAAACTGTAGCTCCAGGAGGGCCCTACATACCTGTGGCATGTTTGTCCCCCACACCTGGAGACAGTGCCTGGAAATGAAGAAGTTCAGAGGCCTCTTCCAGGAAGTTCTGGATCCACTGGTAATATAAATGTGCAGAGCCACAAGACCGAGGACAGGATGTCCAGCAGACCAAAGAATATAGATCCCATCGAAAGCATCCCAAAGCAACTTGTAAAGACTACCGTGGACTCAGAAGAGTTCTACCCGTGTATGGGTTGGGTTCGTGATGCATATATTTGCCAGCTCTGAGCCAAAATGGTGTACAGAGGGCCTAAGTGTAAAGGACCACAGGATTCACACTGAATGAGGCTCCCTGACAGGAGAGGCTTGCACGTGACTTTGCAGGTGACAGCTGGGCAGACAATGCGTCACCATCCAGGTGACAGCACTCTTTACACATAGCTCTTCTCATCCACCTTCATAATTGCCCCATGTTCATTATTAGCCCCAATTTGCCTTTGAGGAAACTGAAGCCCAGAGAGGGCAGATGCTTTAACAAGGTCAGACAAGGAGGGTTTGAAAGAGCCAGAGCCCTTAACCAATTCCCAGCCCCTGAGGACACTGCTGGGTGAAAACACAGGTCACCGTCTGACTGGGGGGGTGCCTAGGGGCCCCTGGGCCAGCAGTGTCCGATGTCATCAATAGCCCACCCACTCTAGCTGCGTGACACATTCATAAACATGCTAGGGACTCACCCCCAAAATTCACATTAACCTCACTTTCACACCTGCCTGTTAATCCCTCTATTTTCTTTCAGTAACCATCTTTGGGCAGAGCCCAGAGAGGGCTCTGGTTTAAAGCAGCACACAGCTAGCCGTGGCGTCACTGAAAACAGCCCTCTCTTCTGGTAACAGGAGCAGCCACTGTCTGATAAACAGACTATACATCATCCGCCCGCATCTCAGGTCAAGCTTGTGAGTTGGGGGAGGAGGGAGTGGGGATGGCAGAGAACTTGATGCCCAAAATACACCTACAAGGAGCAATTGAAGAGGAGCCCAAATGTGTCTTAAACCCCATACAAACATCTCAGCCTCTTTGATATGACGGTTTAAGCTTAAGTAGCTTCGAATTTCTCCTCTCAAGGAGGAGAAAGCTGAGCGCACAGACTGGCTGATGTGCAGAAGAACACCCCAAGTGCACACCAGCTGCTGTTAACCTCACTTCACAGGTAAGGAAATGGGGCCCAAGAGGTTAGAGGAGTTGGCAAGGCCAAGTAGAGTGTTGAACACACGTCACCAGAATCAAGATCTCTGCTCTCCCAACCTCACGTGTGCTTCTCAAAGTCCATGGGTTATATGAACCGCCTGGGAAGGGGTAAAATGCAGATTCCCAGGCTGACCTCCAGAATTCTCACTCTGTAGTTCAGGGGTGAGACCTGAGAATTCATATCTTAAAAGAGCCTCGTAGGTGGGTCCCCTGTAGGTGATTCCTTGTCCATGATATGAGAATCACCATGACCACTACCTTTCAGAAAAGCACCGTCCAAAATGAGACAAGGCAATGAAGGGTAAGAATCCAGGCCCAAGACCACCCCCAGCACTACAGCCTGGTCTCTGCAGCAGCAGTGCTGGCTGATGAGGCCTGTGCTAAACTCTCCCGTACCAGGAGCTTCCACCAGCCCTGGTATCTCTGATGATGACATTGTTACTGGGTTTGTTCTTTTTTTAATGACTCACTTTTTCTTGACTTACTTTTAAAGGAAAATTCCACTACCAAAAATGGAAACCCATCTCATTTGCCATAAATACAGAATGCAACTAAAAGCAAAACTAACAAAAACAAAGTATGTAAATATTGGCTAGACACTCTTGCTCAGCTAGGGTTCTGATCCTGAGGTTTGGTTTCTCTGAGATAAAAATGGGCATTAGGTAAAAAGGGCAAGGCCTTAGGACACCCCAAAACTGAGAGGTTCTCCATGCAGAGAAGAAATAGGAAAAGAAATGCAGTATTTTTTCCATACAATGCAATGATCTTGAAGCCTTGTCCACACACACTCCAAAGTTTCACCAATCACTGATGATAAAGTGACCTCTTTGGGTGTCACTGGCCTAAAGCAGTGTTCTGAGACTTGCAGGTGAATTGGAATCAGGCAGATTGTTTAGGTTTCCCCTCCTCTCCTCAATTCCTCGACCAGTCTGTACCCCAAGTGCAACCCCCACCCAGGTCACAAACCTCAGCGACAGGCTGTTTTACCCTGAGCCTCACTCCTGGCTCCTCCCCAGGAGCCATTAGGTTCAGGTTGCAAAAAACCAATATTTTTTCAAAGCAACTCTACTGCAATTCACTCCATGGCAGCTGGTGCTTTTCAGGAATCTGCGGCATCAAAACAGGGATCAAGGAAAACGTGTTTCACGGGAATTAGGAATCACCACTGGACGCATTGCCCAGAGCACCACAGACTGGAGTCTGACTGCATCCCCAATGGGACGACCTGTGTGGGGAGGGACTTCCCAGGTGAGTCAGAACCTAGACAAGCCGAGGCTCCAAGTCTACACAGCCGGATTCAAGCTTCAGCCTCAGGCTTACTCCCTCTGTGTCCAGGGCCTTTCCCAGACTCTACTGTCTCATTTCTTCATCTGCAACACAGAGGAAGCAGGCTCACCTGCAGGACTGTTGTGGGAAGGGAATTAAATAATGCATGTCAAGCCCTAGGGGGTGGCAGCCAGGCTGATGATGTGTTCCCAGGAAGGACGGCAGCTGCCACCAACTCTGCCACTATTATTACTGATGGAACAAGCACCCGGGGGTGGGGGGGGTCACCTCAACTCCTGCTCAGGACACCCATCGTCTGCTGTTACCAGGAAAGGATGTTTCCCTGCTGGTGTACACACATGCTTGCAAGTACACACACACACAAGCATACACACGTACAAATGCACACACGCACGTAGCTCAGCCAAGCTGCCAGCAGCCCCGCAAGCCAAAGGTGGTGTTTTTACGGTTGCTGTTGAAAGAGACAGGAGAGCAATACCCGAGGTCCAACAGGTACCCCGCCACCCCCTACTCGTCTTGCCCCAGGAATACAGTAGCATTTGCCAATTTCCTGAGATGAGGGTATTGTCTCCTAGGTTGCAAGGAGGATACAAGGGCACCGATGGTAAAGGAAGAAGGGAGACCAGGCACTGGTGTGATGGCCCCAGGCTGAGCCCCAAGACCAGCACCCCCAACACCTGCACATGCTCACACAAACACGATTTCACCCCCACAGGGCTCCACGTCCTCATCGGTAAACCAGGTAAGACATGGTGAACGGAGCAGCCAGAGCATTAAATAAAACTCTAGCAACATAAAACACTAATTAGGCACTGATGCTGTTCTCGTGACTGCATTATTTCACGCAGCCCTCCAGCCATCGATGACGGATACTAGCCATTCCCACTTTTCACAGGGAGCTGGGTAACCCGCTGAAGGTCGTACAGCTAGTAGAGGGCAGAGCTGGGATCCGAACCCATGCAGAGTGCCTTGAGTCGCAAGCTATTAACCATATATGGCGCTGCACAGTGCCCGAGACGAGGCAGTTGCTCCTACGATGGGGGGTAGGCAGGGAGCGGGGGCGGGGGGTCTGCCTTCCCAAAGCCCTAATCTGTTTGATGAGCAGGGGAGTGACTCTACAGACTTGATTAATCTAAACCCAAGCTCACCGCACAGGCTCTGGTTCCCTGCCCCAAATTTAAACAGCTGCTCCTTCAATGTAATGGAACGCAAATGTCTGAAGAGCTTTGAGTTTTAATTATCAAAGTCCTGATGAAAATCGGAATCAACAGCTGCTCCCGGCAAGGCGGCCCTCAGAGATGCCCAGAGAGGGGCAGACGGAGGGGAAGGGGGGACACAGCCCAGACAGGACGCGGATGGCTGCAGCTGTCTGGGGAGCCCCTGGCACCTGCTGCCATGAGCTGTGGGGTGGACGAAAAGGACAGGGTTCAGGCAAGAGGAAGAGGGAACCTCTGGGGTGCACCTGTCTTCGCGCCATAGAAGGTGTGCATCTGGCACGATGTCCTGCGAAAGTGACAAGGTGGAGGGACGACAGCAGGGGCTGCCGTGATGTTCCCAGCAGGTTGGGCAGGGGTGTGGGTCCAGTGGCCCGGGAGACCAAGAAGGGGTCAGTGAGGTGGGACGCAGGTGTCAGTGTGATGGCCTTCAGCCAGCTAAGTGACAGCACATGACAGTGGCTTCAAGACCTCTGCTGGGGCAGTAACTCCAATGTGTCACCTATCACAGCCTCTACCATCCCTGCCACCTCCCCTTCTCTAGGGCAGAAACAGCCCCATCCCATGCAGGCACTGCCATCAAACACCTGTCCCATTTGCTTCAACACAGAACATAAAGATATTCGATACCACCCCCGCCCCAACCTTGTCTGTCCTACCTTCTGATTCTTCTCAAGTCTAACACCTTTTCTACCAGCAACTTTGGATAATGCCAAGCTGGAAATACTAGAACAGCAGGAACAGAATATATCTCTGTCTTCTTTTTACCCCCCCACCCACTCTGCCCATCATTTTGGTAAGCTGGCAGTGGAAGGGTTAACCCTGCTGGGCAGCTAAGTCTCTACAACATTCCCTGGCAGGAATGTCATTTTTAACCTCCTTAGAGCTTAATAGGCTAACTCTGTCCTAGGAAGATATTTTATGACTGACACGTGCAAAGATACTTAGTAAAATGTTATTTACATGAATGCAATGGAATTCAGAAGTATTCCAAAATGGGGGAGTGGTTAAGTAAGTTGTGGTATATTCATGTGGCTGCAGTGTATTCTGTTATCAATAATTTAGTATTTTAAATAACCCAAAATGCAGAGACACATTTATGATAAAACGTTAAGTAATAAAGCAGGACATGTCACATACATAATCATTCCAATTGTGTTTAAAATATGCAAATGCATAGATATGAATATTTTAAAAAGACTGGAAGGAAGTACACCAACTACAACACTAATCAGCCCTGTTCTTATGCATGGGATTTACTTTTTTCTGGTGCTTTTCCATTTTTTTCTACATTTTTTGCAGAAAATATGCATTATATAGAAACTTAAAATTTTTCTCAATAAAAAGCATCAAAAAGATAATAAAGGAGGATAGAGAAGAGGGATGGAGCTTAGGCTTGAGGGGCATAAATCCCATTGGGCAAGCCTTTTCCTATTCTCACAGTCCTCAGAGCCAAAATAATGGGGACATTTTTCCTCCTTAAATCAATTCTGCAAGATAACATTTGGTCTGATGTTTATAGGAATACAAGAAGTGTTCTCAGCCCTGGCAAGCATATGTCAGAGAAATGTCTTAAGAACCCATTCCTGTACTGACTCTCAAGGATTAGCAGTTGCCATGGCAATGTGTTAGCAAACAATTTGTTAAGTACTTGAAATTTCCCCTCCAATATTGATTAGTAAATGGGTATTGGAATGTTCATGGAACTCATCACTGTGAGTGCTGTGTCCCTATATCAGTGCCTAATTTGATTGCAAGTGGTCCCCAAATTAGAGATGACTCTACACTGCTGTCATTAGCAAGCTTGGTACCCATTCAAGAAAAGAGTCACTTGGGAAAAGTTTAAGCATAATCCCCTGGACTTGTTTCTGATGAATCAGGGAGAAGGCTTAAGTGGTCCTTGTTGATGGTGAAGATGAGACCTGCCTTTTCAGCACCTCACCACCCCTGACAGCAGCCTCAGTGTCACTGCAACAGAAAATCACCCAGCTCTCCCTCCCAGGTCTCTCTCCTGGGGCCCACAGCACCAGCATCTGCAAGGCAGATAATCACCACTTCTATATCCCAGAAGATTTGGCCAAACTCTTCTGTCATTTTATGAAGTCTTTTCCCAAAGAGTCAGACTCTTACCCAACTACCAAAGATCAGCTGATGCTGAAAGAACCAAACATGTGTCCCTGGGCATTCAGCCCCACACCTGTCATTCAACCAAATTCCCCTCAAGCAGCAACATCATGGGTACCAATGAAGTCCCGGTCTAATTGTCCCAAATCCTCTACCCTCCTAGACAAATGTTAGGACTTGCCTTCTCTTCTAAGAAACTGCAAAAAAGAATATAGACACCCTATTCAAATGAAGTCAGGAGTCTGGAATGGAGTTCTCATGCATGCACATTAGCGAACTACAAAACCCAATATGCCTTGCTTCTCCAAAAGGAAGTGATGATCCTTCCCTGCCCCAAGGGAAGAAGGTGATTCCTCCTAGCAACATCTCAGTCAATGATAAAATGCCATTATTAATTAATGACTGAACAGCCACCACCCACCAAACTTCCAGTTTCCTCCAGTGAATTTCTTCATTACAACAGTTTCTCTAAAGTCTATGTAAGCTGGGTCAGGTTTCTACTTGGGAAGGATGAGTGCATGTGTCTTGTCTTGAAAGGGCAGTTCCCAGACTGCCTTTTTATTGTTTCCAAATAATCCACGTTGTTGGTGAAATTACTGGTCGTTTTCTCATATGGCTATAAAATTTACCTTCCAGTAAGTAGCACAATATAGCTGCCAAATAAATGAGCTTAGTCTCTGATCATAGCTATGTCCACAATCTAGAATACAGAAGTTTTTCAAAATCTCCTCACCTTTATACTGTTCACACCAAGAAGCTCTGTTCCAATCCCCTAACTTAGCCACCACTACCATCCACCCTGGAAGTACACTCACTCAGGGTGCCAAGCTCTTCAACCAGGTGGAGGGGGGTAAGGAGCAAGACCTGGAAAAGAGCAATACTGTGGACTAAATTGTCCCCCATCAAATTCATATGTTGAAGGCCTAACCCCCAATGTGAATGTTTGGAGGAGGACTTTTAGGAGGTCAAATGAGGTCATAAGGGTGGAGCCCTCATCCAGTAGAATTAGTGTCCTAGACTCCAGAAAGCTCGCAGTATCTCCAGAAAGTGACCCCTCCCTTCCTTCCTCCCTCCCACCATGAGAGGGCAGGGTGCTTCAGAGAACACATGTGACGATGCCTGGGGCTGAGTGAGGCCCTGAGGTGCAGAGATGGAGGCTGGAACGCAGGCCCAGGGCTAAAGAACCAGGGGGATGTCTGGGCTCCCTACAGGAGGGTCCTGGAGGAAACCAGTAAAGCCATCAGTGCCTCACTATGTGCCAAGTGCCTAGTCTGGACAAAAACTCAGGGCCTGGCTGCAGCAGAACTAGCAGTGAAGTCTGTGGAGCAGAGCACATCTGTGGCAAAGAGGTCAGTGGGCTGAGACAGATGCAGACAAGGAAGTCCACAAGTTTAGAATGGGGTGGCACCTGAAGGTCTGGCTGAGCAGGGATGCAGGGGACAAGATAAGGGAGGATGCTTGTGCAGGAAGTCTCGTCAATGCCACCCTGCTAACTCAGATGGCCAACTTATCCCAGTATGCCCAGGATACTCCAGTTTTCACACTGAAAGTCCTGCATTCTGGCCAGGGGTCACCAGGGTCTCCCCACTGCCAGGTAGATTACTGTGACGCCAGTCTGCGCTCCAGCTGGGGCCTCACTGGGCTCCATGGGGATTACCTTGAAAACTTTCTATCTGCCCGAGATACCCAGCTCATCTCTGAAGTGACTGTCTCCACGTGCATTATCTCCTGGTCAGTGCCACTTAGAAATGCCAAGTGGAGATGGATACAGAGCATTCAAAATGAGGCGAAAATAGAATGGGCAAACAATGGGCATGGTTCAGAGTGGCAGAGAGGTCAGAATCCCTACCTCTGCTCTCGCTGGTCTACCTGCTCTTGTTCTCATCTATTTAACCTCTCCTCCAAATTGGGACAAAGGAGATATCCTTCCAAACCCCAAACCTGACTAGGCCTCTCCTTTGGGGGCCCTTCCCATGCTGCCTGATGCCCTTAGAATAGGATTGTTAGGACTTGGCTGGCCCTTAAAACCTTCCCAGACCAGTCCTGGCCATATTTGGGCATCTTTCCCGACTCAGGCATACCTGATATGGGGAAGTTTTCAACTTCCCAAACCAGGCAAAGCTGGCCCATATTCCTGGGTATTTTCACAGGCTGGTCCTTCAACCTAGAATGCCTCTGCGCTCCTAGATCCTTATCTCATCAACTATCAACCCAATTTATTTGCGTGCTAGAAATATCTTTATTTTGCCATCCTTGTTTGCTAGGTGAGGACAACGCGCTCCCACAGAACCCAAGTTCTCATTTCACTGAAATGCAGTTTTTTTATGCTTACACAATTTTGCCCCAATATTCCACGAAGGCCTTGATAACATGGATTAAATCTCATTGGGCATTATTTTTCTATCACTGAGCATGCTTCCAGGCTGGTTGGTTGGTTGGTTGGTTGATTGATTGATTGATTGATTGATGATTGACTAAACTTACCTCCCCCAAATCCTTCCATGTGAGACGCTATTTTCCTCCAACTTTTTAGCAATTACAAATGACAGACAAGATGCCTCTTTGAATTTCCAAACATTTATCTCAAAGCTTTCAGTTTTGCCTACCAGCCTCTGCCGCCAATGGTTTGAGCCTCGCTGTCAAAGCACCCCGCTTTTTGTTGATTTACTTTAAAATGCAACTCAGTAGCTTCAAGTTAGAAGAAGAATGCAACCACACCTTCAGTCTGTCCTCAAACATCTATCACCAGCCGACTAAGGAGATGTGACTGTCGCCTTCCCAACCCGACAAGATGATATTTCTCCACCACAATACAAGTCCAGTGAGCCATGCAATCATGGTAAATTCCCTATCAGCTCAACATCCTATGCAATTTTTCAGAGAATATGATTCTATCTGAAAATAAGTGCAACAGTCTGGAACTCATTTTTCCCTAGTGCCTAACTTTCAGCTTCCTATAAATATGAGAAGGCCTTTCAGGCAGCAACACACATCAGAATTATTGAACAAGCATCGCTTATGACTCTGCCTATAGCAATGTCAGAAGGTGCCAAGAATTTGCCCACCATATTACAGCATTGCTAACAGGATCTCGGGCAGTTTGCTGAGCTTAAAGTTGTGTCAAACATCAGTATCAGGAATGTCTCAAACTAAAGTGTCTGTGTGGGGTGTGTGTGTGTGTGTGTGTGTGTGTAAATGAGGAAAGAAAACATAAGGTGAATTCAGCTCCACTAAAGGAATAAATTTTCCAGTGGGCAAAGAAAATATCAATGTATATTCATTTTCTACTGCCATGTATCACCCCAAACTTGCCGTTTAAAATAATACAGTCTTATCTCACATCTCTGTGGGTCAGGAATCCCGGCATAGCTTAACTGAGTCCCTCTGCTTCATGTCTCATGTGGCTGCCATCAAGATGTTGGATAGGGCTGTGGTCTCATCTGAAGGCTTGACCAGAGCAGGATCAGCTTCTAAGTTCATCCTTGTTCATGGGTCTCTCTCTAGAGTATCTCACAAGACCGGCTTCATCAGAATGCATAGGTGAGAGAACAAAAGAAAGTCCAGCCAAGCATGCTTACAAGATGGAGGTCTCAGTCTTTTGCAATCTAATCTAGGAAGTGACATTCCATAACTTTCCCCTATTTTACTCTTTTTAAGAGAGTGTCTTCAGGACCAGCTCAAACTTAAAGGGAAAGACTGCATAAAGGCATAGATTCTGAGATGGGAATTATTGGGAACCAAGTTAAAAAAAAAAAGATGTCTACCACAAAAATACCAAATGAAATTCCACTAAAGTATCATCAGAACCCCTTGTCTAAGGCAGCACACATCATCATAATAGCTAGTTGTTAGATGCCCTCCCCTATTATTCTCAGCCAAATGTGATCCCACAGTTTCTATCCATTGGCCCCATTGTATCCTCTGGAGCCACTAGATAAATTTTCTCTCCTTTCCAAACACAAGCTTTCAGAGGATAAAGAGCAACTCACGAAGCTTTATTTGACACCAATGACAACAGCAACTAAAACCTGAAACACACTTTATGAATCAACCTTGATAAAAGTGTTTTCAGAAACATTATTCCATTTGCCATACATAACAACTAAAAATCATTTGCCAAATGTCATTTAGCTTTCAGTACAAGTGAGACAATGAATGGGAAAATCCTTGATAAAATCTGTGACAATTTTACTCTATTATTTTCCCATTCTCCAGGTGAGAACACTGAAGCCCAGGGTTTATGCCACTTAGAGAGTACACTTAAGTAGCTACTGTTAAAAGACATCTTTAATGGCAAAATTGTGACTCACACAGATTTAAGGTGAACATATGATTATTTTATTCTGCCATTAATTTTATTTTACTCTATCATTAATCAATGCATATTAGGAAGGCATTATAACTAGTTTAAAAGAGAACCCAAAGAACAGACACATCCATCAATCAGCACTTAAACAGAATTGCAAATGGGGGTAAAATTTTTTTGAGGGGAGGCCGTGTGGGTCTATAGAACCTTTGTCTGGCAGGACAGAATCATCAATCAGTTTGCTCCAACTCATAGATTATAAAATAGGCTCTATAAAGTCAAAATCAGATTACCCATAGGGGTGTGCTCTCAAACAGAGGGCCTGGACAGTTTCCCACTGAAGCAGGATCTCCTTCCCACCCGAGTATAACTGGGATCTGTACTTGCTTCTCAGGGCTCATTCACTGTGCCCTCTAAGAAAAATTGCCTCCAACATTCACTGACTATTTTAAGTCTCAATCATAAAATGGTTATGCCTTAAATGGCTGGCAGCATGTAAGCGAAGGAGCAGAGAGAGGCTGGGCCAAGACATTAAGCTCTGGCTCTCTGCATTTTTCCATGCTAGTAATAGCCCTTCTCTCCTGTCCCTCAGATCCCCCCAGCCTATTTCTCATTCAATAACAGGCTGGGCAGGGTATTTCCAGCCTGGCTCCCCTCCCCCCTTGCTCCTTAGAGAGTGCTCCATTGTGCAGTGAAAGGAGGTAAGGGTTCCGTGTGGTTTTGGTTTTACCCAAAGTCTATATGGAGTTTCAATAGCCTCTTTGTTCTCTCTTTCAATAGCTCCTGTGTCTTAAGAAATTACAAATTTTCATTCTTCCTATTGCATTAGTAGTTGGGGGGAAAAAAAAGAAAGAAAAGAAGCCAATTAAAAAATAAAGTTCTCAAGCTTAAGAACTGCATTTATAATAACTTCACAGGTCTAACCTGCACTTATTGCCGGCAGTTTAAACAGAAGGTTCCTTGAGAGGTGAGCAATAAAGAAGCCATTTAGTACTTGTTCTCCAGAGACGCTTTTATCAACTCACTTGCCCCCTAAACCGTTGCTGGCTTCTGTATAATCCATAGAAAGAAGAGATTCGCCAACCAGATTTCACACATTTGCATGGGTCAGGCCTCTTATTAATGAGTTTTCCCCACATGGCAATGCTGAATGTACTCTGATGGCAAATGTTTAAATATTTCATCAATTTCAGTGGAATGTCAATTTCTCCTGCCAGGCAAGGTGACCTTCTAGGCTAATCTGGGGTTAGCAAAGGGAGCCAACTCCAAAGTAGAATATGACACTGAATAGCTATGGATCTAATTCCAGGTGATGTTCATTCCCACTCTTTTCATTTCAGCCCATGTTTCTACCAACACTGGTTCAGAAACCATAAAATCTAGAGACCTCATTTGTCTGGCAAAGGTATGGAAATTGTCTATTCCCCCTTCTCCTTTTCTTTCTTCCTCTTCTCCCTCACTTCTTGAGAATCTTGTTAATCTCTGTATCCAGTGTCTGACCTAGAACCTGAATCATGATGCTGAGAATTTGTTTAATCGAGTGGAACTAAATCCATTAATTCAATTTTTCATGCACTTAGATACCTACTATGAACTACGTTCTCAACTAAGAGTTGGGACAAAAGCAGTGGATCAAACAAAATTCTGGATTTCAAAAGGTTTACATTTAAGTGAGAGAAAAGTAATAAATAGTTGGATAAATAACATTAATAAATATTAATATTATATGCAGAAATAAGGGCTCCGAAGGAAAAAGGTAAGGAAAAGTGATAGATAGTAATAGTGTGATGAGGGGCGAGCATTCATTTTACCACCATCTACCCAACAAAAATTCACTAAGTATTTTCATTCATGAAATATTTGTTGGACAGAGACATGGAAGCAAATTATGTCCTTTCTCAACACCACCATTCTGCTATTCTCTGAAGGGCAATGGATAAGAATTTACTAGATTTTCAAGGAAATGCAAATCAAATCCACTATGAGATACCACCTCACACCTGTGAGGATGGCACACATTAAAAGTACAGGCAACAACAAATGCTGGAAAGGATGTGGAGAAAAAGGAACTCTTCTACACTGCTGGTGGGAATGTGAACTGGTACAACCACCATGGAAAGCTGTATGGCGATTCCTCAGACTGCTAAACATGGAGCTTCCATACGACCCAGCAATCCCACTTTTGGGAATTTACCCAAAGGATACAAAAACACTAATCCAAAAGGATACATGCACCCGTAAGTTCATTGTGGCACTGTTCACAATAGCAAAGGTATGGAAGCAACCCAGATGTCCAAAAATAGATGATTGGATCAAGAAGATGTGGTACATATACACAATGGAATACTATTCAGCATGGAAAGAAGATAAATAAATACATGCAATTTGCAGCGACATGGATGGAATTAGAGGAGATCATACTCAGTGAAATAAGCCAGAAAGAAAGAGAAAAATATCGAATGGTTTCACTTATAACAGGACTATAGGGAGGCCAGGTGGGAGAGAGACAATCAGTGGGGGGAGGGAGGAGGGAGGCGGAGGGAGGGAAGGAAAAGGGCACAAAATGGAATAGAAAAGAACACAAGGGACCATGGAGATGGATCACGGGTGAATTGGTGGTGGGCTACCCAAGGGGAATACAAAATGTAAAAGACATAAATAACAATAAAAATATATATTAAAAAAAAGAATTTACTAGATTTTATTGAGTGTGTCAGAACTGCTGCCAGACCTTTAACATATAAGTATGTGATTTAATCCTAACGCTAGAATCTTCCCAAGATACAGTCCTTACTACTGTAGGTGTTGTGAGGATACACAAGCTCAAAGTCATTAAAACACCTTTCTAAAGATCAACTATCCACAAAATGGAGGAGCCGAGATGTGAATTGAGATTCCTCTAACTCTAAAACACACTTCTTGGTGTGTTATGTTACCAGTTCTGGACTTAAGTCATCATTCTAGGTTCTATGGGTAATATAAAATCGTCAGAAAGTCGTCTTGGACCTTATCAAAGAAATCAGAACCTTAATAGGAAGATAGGATGTATTCACAGAGCCATAACCAAGGCTAAGAGGACATGTATTTGAAGAGAGATTAGAAATGGTGGCCTGTGATAACAAAAAAAAAAAAAAATACAATATGAAAGGTTAAAATGTGTCCTTAAAGACGGGACAGATCTGGACAGCAGAGGTGGAACTGAAGCAGGGAAGGGAGACTACTCATACATTCTCTGAGCATCTACAATGCATTCAGCATATAAGAGAGGCAGAAAAACATGTGCGACACCTTTCCTTGGATGAAAGGACAAGTCCATACCTCACTCAGACATAAGGGGATAGAGCCTGATGTGCATTATCCTGAGAAGAGCTCAGAAAGTAACAGGATGCTCAGACAATGAAGACTCTACCCAGTGGTTTCATCCTCTCTTTTCACCTCAAATACAGCAGGATTTCTGTAGTGGGGTTCTCTCCTGGCTTCATCAAGTTACACAAATGTTGTCAGCATTTCATGTCATGAAGTCCTGCCCATTTTCTAGACCTTACTTTAATTCCCATGAGTCCTGACCTAGCTTGACTGCTATGGTTTCTTACCCATCTCCATTCTTCATGTGTGTGCCTTTCAGTCCTTCTGAGCCCCTGATCAATCTTCCTAAAACACCCTTTGATGATGTCATCCCCTGAGATATCAGAGAGAGATGGAGCTTAAACTTCAAAGGTTACTCTTATATACCTTGTTTGACCATGAAGTCCTTGAGGTTAGGAAAGGAACTATTAGCAAAATGGAAATATCCTCCCAGCAGAGAAGTATGCTTACATCAGAAAATTCCATGTAGCTACGGTGACATGAAGCTACGGGGTAATGGGTGTGACATGCTCAAATGGCCTTGCTTTCCAAACCCCTGGAGTTGGGACATTCAAAGGCACAGCCTGGAAATATCATAGAAGAAACCATCCCAAAGTAGTCCTTCCTTAGTACCTTGCAATTGAGAAGTCATCTTCTCACCAAAAATAGCAAAATATAACTCCATGGGTTCATGGAGGGCAAGAAAAGAGCAAAGGGTTGAACCTAGGGTAAAAACACTTGGGCTGCACAATCAGCATGGCCAGGGCTGGGCTGGAAAGCCAGTGTCCTGAGAAGCAAAGTGATGAAGATCTGACTCCAGAAGTATCACAAATCATTTGCAGATGTCCAGCCCAATGACATCCCACCAACAGAAATGGGTGTGGCATGTCCACTCTGGCTGCGGCGGACAAGATGAGGCCGGAGCATCAGTCAAGGAGAGGAAAGGTAGGCCACATGTCCACCCGTGCCAGTTACAATCCCCCAAGAAGAGCACGTACAAACTGATGACAGCACCCATGTGTGGGATTCCCAGATGGGGAATGTACTTAGGCTTAAACAGTTTTTCCCTATGGAAGCCTTCCCTGACCAAACCTATGAAAAAAAAAAAAAAAGAACAGGCAGGGTACCCCACCCCACAATAACCTCTTACTGGACTTCACTTTCAGAGTCTTTATCGTTCTTGTGGTTGTCTGAGTAACCCAAGTCAGCTTCACTGCACTGGACTCAGGCTGAAAGGAGAGCAGGGGCCTTTTGTTGTTCTCTTGAAGTCCCAGAACCAGCATGGCATGGGGGTCCACGGCTGGTTCTGGGCTTAGATGGTGTCATTTCATATCCTGTCACCACCAGCTATGACTCAATGACCTGTAACAAGAAGCCAACTCTTCTAAGTATCAGTTATTTTATCCCCAAAAAGGGTATTAATGATACAACCTTCATGAATTTGATAGGATTCCAAGAGTTAACATATACAGAATATTTTGATTCTTCCCAGCAGATAAGAACAGCTTGCTAAATGTCCATTATTTGCTTATCTTAGCCAGAAGTCCCTAACTTCTTTTTGAAAGGATGGCAAAAGGCATAATTGTATATTGAACTCTGCAACAGGACCTTGGTGCCCACAGATTTGAACAGCACTTCCACTCTTCATGAGAAAGAGCTATGGCTTATTGGAATTTGAAGCTTTTCTGGGGCATCAATTTCAATCACCTATTTATTTACACTTGAAAAGAGAGGGGCTTTTCAACAGGGCTTCACAGGTCAACCAAGAATCTCATTCCAAGGACATGCAGGCAGAAGCACCACAACCTGGCTGTCAAAAAGACTGAGATTAGGAAAACATCACAGTGTGGAAAGCATCCAAGAAGCCCCCACACAGACACCCCATGGATATCAGCCCAGAACAGTAAGATCAGAGCTCACCATTAGCTGGAACTGGCTTCTCTTAAAGACAGCCCTTTCAGGGACCGGCTTGTGGTTGAGTATAAAGAGCCCTTGGGTAGACTCTTTCCCCCAGTGCCGGGAGCTGGGCAGGTGCAGGGAAGCATGGCCTAGTGAGAATGTTGCCCACTGAGAACTAGCCACTTCCCTTTCCTCTCCTGGTGCCAGACGCTGGACAGCGGCAGCCTCTTCCAGGGGCACCTCCACTGCCCAGTGGCTCAGTTTTCTGGAATGACTCAAACCAAAACAGCCAGAGGAAATAGGAAACACAACCTCCACCCTGGCCAGAACGTTCCACTGTCCTTACTGCTGCGCCTCCCCACGTTCCTTTCTTCTCCCACAAAGGCTCTGAAGTCACCAAATTAATTTCTTTCAACATCTAGCCTACCACAATAAATCTTCCTGGAATTTCTTAAGCCCCAGCTTATTTAAATCATGTAAGCTCCAGGAGAGTCTAGCCATGAGCTGCCTCTCATTCTTTAAGGTCAGCTCATGGGTGAAGACAGCAGTCAAAATAAGGAGCCCAGGGAGGACCTGTCCAGCTCTGATAACACCATCCACTCCCTGTGCCCAGATGCTTCATGTAGAAAGACGTAAAAACAGACGTGGGAGAGCATAGAATGGATCTCAGCATCGGAGGACCCAAAAGACCTTCTGCTGGAATTTCTGTCTTTCCAAGCAGACAGGAAAAGCAAGTGTTGATTCCCTTACGGGGACAAATGCAAGAACTGGCAAACCACTGTTCCTTTTCCATTTGCAACCTCTCTCCCTGCTCTGCAGCAAAGCCACCTTCCCAAAACAGAAACCCAGTCACACCACTGCCCCACACTGGCTTCGCGCTAAACTTAGAACAGAGTCCATGTTCCCAGAAAGAGCCCACCAGGCCCTCCCTACAGGCAGGCACCTCCCCCTACCCCCTCTGCACCACATTCCTGGAGAGCTCTCCTGGGCCTAGCTGAGAATGGCCAGGCCCCCTCCCTTCTCACAGTCCTGGGGCCCTCCATGGCTCCACCCGAGCTGCCCCTCACTGGTCACCAGACCAGCGCCTCCTCCTCCATAAGGCCTTAGTCTAAACAGCCTCTCCTCAAGAAGCTTGTCCCACGCCAGACACAAAGCCCACGCCTGGCTCTTCTGCCTTAAGCAGCCCTTCTTCTCAGTCACAGCATTTACTATGATTTGCAATTATGTTTATCTTAATGTCTTATTTTCTCTCTTCACTGGCACACAAGCTTCATGAAGGCAGAGAACAAGCTGGTCTTAGTCACTGTTTAGTCTCTGGGCCTGCACATAGGAAAAGTCAATTAACCCCTTAGATCAAGAAATGAATGAATAAATGAATGAACGAATGAATGAACAAAGGAACAAAGGAAAAAAGGAACAAACAAACACTCTGCACCAGTTTTCAGATGAAGTGCATATCTGCCAGCATTGCTTGTGGGCCAGGCATTATCAGTGTGTATAAATGTAGATAGAGCATGTTATATTACATATCTATTATACAGAGTATCTATATTACATACAGAATATTACACATCAATATTATACCACAGGTTAATGTAACATTACGAGTGCATCGATAAGTGCATTTACCTATTCTATTCACATAACATATACATACCACATACATATTGATGCACATGCCTCTAAGCCTCACACCATTCCTGAGGGATAAGCACGATCATCACCATTTTGCAGATAAGGAAACTGGAGCACAGAGAGGTTAAATAAGTTGTCCGAGGTCACACAGCTACTAAGTGACAGCTGTTTGACTTCTGTCACCTGCACCTGCTGAGCCACCGGGGGGTCAGAGTACAGGGAGAAGGCTGCTAATCACCCGGCGCCTGGCAAGGAGGTACTCCCTCTCCCCGGCTCTATTTTATATCCTGCAGGAAGCTGGCTACTGAGGAGGATTCAAACGTGTCTGCGAGAGCGTCTGCTGCCTCTCCTGGGACTAATCTGCCGTGAAGCAGATGCAAAGCTTCATTTATCACTTCCAATGGAACATGAAAGACACAAAGCCCCCAGCAGAAGCTCCCTGCTTCCAGCATCCAAGAGGACAGGTCTCTCCCCACAAGGACCTCGACAGGGCTGACCCCCAGGAAGGGACCTCCACCCTGGTGCTTACCCAGCCCCCGCACCACGTGGTGCACCCCAGCTCTGCAGTCCGGACGTGAGCCAGCTGAGTCTCTCTTTACCTCAGGTCACTTTTTTCTTCTTATTGAGGTGAAACTCACGTAACATAAATCAATGATTTAAAAACGCACAATTCAGAGACATTTCTTAGTATCTTCACAATGTTGTGCAACCACCGCCTATATCAGTTCCAAAACATTTCATCACCCCCAGAGAAGCCCCCCCACCCAGCAGCGGTCACTCCCCATTTCCCCCTCTCCCCAGCTGCTGGCAACTACTAATCTGCTTTCTGTCTTTAAGGATTTGCCTCTTCTGGACATTTCATGTAAATGGAGTCATATCACATGTGACTTTCTGCATCTGCTTTCTTTCATTTTTCATGATGTTGCTCACGCATGCTGGACCACAGGTCATCATGGCCTTTGGGGTTTTAGCCACTTGCCAGTAAGAGATGTCCAAGCCCCACGTGAGGGTCACCACAGATAAGGCAAAGTTTACAACCTGTCTTCTCGCAGCCTACCAAGACCTTCTGGGAAGGGAGAAAACCAAAATCATCTTCCCCTGGAAACTTTCTCCATCCGCAGGAGACTAGGGTGCAAATGCACCCTCCCACTGCATTGCCGGGGGCAGGGCGGGGGGGGGGGGTCACAGCAGGCATAGGGCCAAACACCACAGTCCAGTTCTGCCTGGCGCTGGGAAGCCCAGCACTCCCCAACAGAAAGGAAAACATAAATATTTATTATATGCTTGTCTTCTCTTGCTGGAGAAAACAAAACCCAGTGACTCCGAGAAGGAAGCAACCTCAGAGCTTAAATTTTACTGTATTTTAGCTGCAAGTACAAAAGATTATGGTTTGATCTCACTATGGCATCAGCAGAGGGCGTGACACACACAACACAGGGTCAGAATGTTATCACTTCCTTAGACAAGATCCCTCAATTGTGGCTATAAATACAACCGTTGAATTTTCTGGCAAATAAATCAGTCCCAGCCCTGACCAACCATTTTATTCTAGTGGGAATCTCAAATTCTGTGTGATACCTACTTGTACCATCCTTGTACCAGGTCTTCCTTTCTTTCTTCACCCAACATCATAGCCACTTCCCCGCCTCCCCTCCACCTTAAAAACAGCAGCATTTCTCACTGCCAAGTTTTTGAGTAGGTAACTTGTTTTCCTGGGGAAGAAGAGGTGCTGCCCAGCACATTGTAGCTAATTATGTGACCTAGGGAGCTGTCCAGCATATTGTGGGTAGTTCTTTGACCTGGGGAGCTGTCCAGCATGTTGTGGGTGATTCTTTGACCTGGTAGACTGTCCAGCACATTGTAGGATGTCCAGTAGCATCCTGACCGCCACCCACTAGGTGCCGGTAGCACTCCTTCCCAGTTGTGACAATCAAAAATGTCACCAGACTTTGCCAAATGTCTCCTGGGGAACAAAACAGAACTTGTATGAGAACCACTGATTTAGAGTCAGTTGAAAGAGAGCAACTACAAAGGGGTTTCTGACAGGTTTACCTGAGAATTGTATCAGATCTTGTACCGGGCTTCCAAAATTAGGTTAATTACAATCAACTCTCAATTATACAGGGGCCAGTTATGCACATTATCCCAATCCCTGCCCCCTCACTACGTGTGGGCCATTCAATCACCATTCACAAGCAGCCAGCACCATAGAGAAGAAGGAACTTAGAATCAAGAATGCAGATTCCCTCATGGGCAAGCTGGATTATTTTGTTTTGTTTTGTTTTGTTTTGAATGGAGAGATTTGTGCATCTTAAAAGAATCCTCTTTGCACCTTGCGTTGCTTAGTACTACCCAGATTCCCCCAGCCCCTAGCAGCAGAGGTACTAAATGAAGGGGGGGTTCTCTTCCTTTCCTCTGTGAATAGCAGGACTTCATGCCCTTCTCTTTAAGGCAGGGAAAGTTCTAATATTTCCTCCCTCTCTCTAAGAACCCACCTGTCTCTCCTTTAGGCAAAAAGCAAAGCACAGAGGTCCTCTCTGGGGGAACCAGCCCACACACAATATCACCATATTTGAGGCAATGGAGAATAATTAATGTATGTACAGATGGGAGGAGCCCACTCTCAGATTTTTTTCAAAAAACCTAAATGTCTCTTCCCCTCCAAGCCCTGATCCTTTTCTCTCCTCCCCTTGACAACCAAATTTCTTGTGAGAGTTGCTATCACTTTCCTACCATCTCACCTTTCGCTCACTCTTCAATCCTGGGGTAGAGCTGTCCTTTACCCCAGAAATTCACTGAAACTATTCTCCTCAAGGTCACTGACCATTGTCCACCTTGTCTTTAAATTTAGAGGCCATTCTCCATTCTTATCTAAGATATAAGATGTTTGAGGGAAAGGAATTTTATCTGTCTTGCTTGCTTTTGTATCCTCAGTATTAGAGCAAAACCTGGCATAGAGAAAGTATTCATCTGTTGCATGAAGGAATAAATGAATGAATAAGTGAATCACACTTGATTTCTGCAGAACGTTTCCAATACTGACCACACCTGCCCTCTTAAAAACGCATCCTTCCCTTGGTTTCCAAAAAGTTACACACCACTGCTATTCCTCCCATCTCCCTAGAGACTCCATCTCTGCCTTCTTTATGGTATCTCTCTTTTGTCCATCCATCAGATCCTCCTCAGGGCTCTGTACTGGGCTACCTTGTACTTAACATTCTTCCTAGACCACTTCATGTATTCCCTTAGCCTCAGTTATCACCTGCCAAAGACATTCTTCTGGGCTTCCCTACATCTATTCATCATCTGTCTCTAAGAACACCTGGACCATTCTCTCACAAGTTGCCCCTCCTCATACCATCTGCCCTAGGTTTGGACACTAAACCTGGGGTTGGCCAATTAGAGTCCCACAGGCCCCTGGTCAAAGCAGCTCAGGCAGGAATGGTCATATTCCCCAATACAAGTCAATGTAAGCCTGTCCCAGGCTTTTATTGGTTGATGGTGAGCAATTCTCCTTCCCAGTGAGCTTGGTATTGAAGCATGTGGCCATCTTGCCTGCCTCAGAAGAAATGGTGCCTAGATAGTCAGCCAGTTTATTAAAAAAAAAATCAAACAGAAATATGAGACCAGGAACTGATGACCTCATGTGAGATCTTTGATTCAGTTATGCTTAAATAACCAACCTCAAGAGTTTTCAATTAAATGAACCATCCATTTCCTTTTTGCTTATGCTGGTGTCTAACTGGTAGCCTGAGCTAGAACAATAATGACCAGATCTATCACACAAGGCCTGATTCCATTCTAAGCATCAGACCATTGTCCATGGATGTGTTGATGACCTCTACCACACGGACAAGATGCTGCAAACACACTTTCTGAATTGAAATCTGAGCAGAGAGCCCATTGTCATATGTACAACCCACTTCCCATAGTGTCTTCATCCCATCTGTTAGGCCTGTTAGGTCATTCCTCAAAAGCAGTTCCATTACACTGACCCATTGACATCCACTCCAGTAGGATAGCTCCCCCCTTCCTGTAAACAGAAACTGGGGATGCCTTCATCGGGAAGGTATCTGCCATAAAACCCTTTCCTTCCCAGACACACATGCTATTTTCCCTCTGAGAAGTAGGGAATATTTCTTCCCACTTCAAATTCTGCTCTTGCCTTAGCAATTGTTTTTTCCAATAGAATTCCTTGGTAGTGATGCTCTGGAAATTCTGAGTCATACTAAGCCTCCCCATAGTCATGGAAGGAGGTATAGACTGAGAAGTCCAAGTTTGTGGAGAAAGGGTATGATGTCAGTGAGCCCCCAGCTGCTGTAGCCATAGAGGAGCCAGGCACATAGCACAGGAGCCTCTCTTGGGCAGTCCAGTCTCAGCAGGAGAAGCAGCAGCATTCAAGATACATGGACCCCTGGGACCCAAGTCAGCCATGTGTTAGCCTTTGAGCCACCACAGCTGAGACCCCAAACATCAAGGAGCAGACAAGCCTTTGCATTGCGCCCTGCCACCACTTCCAACCCACCGAATAATGAACATATGAAACAATTGTTGGTGGATCCTACTAGGTTTGGGGGTAACATGTTACACAGCAAAGATAATTGAACCACTCAAATATCGCTTATCTTTTCCAGACTATCGCTAGATAGTTTGGAACACCAACCACATCTAAGGTAGCCCTGGCTGGAAAAACCTCTCCTGTAGAACTGAAATGAAGTTATCGATTTGCCTGTCTTCTTGTAGCATGGACTCCTCCAGGGCTCAGCAGCGTGAGATATAAGTAGGTATCTGATGCACAAATGAATGAAAGAAAGAAGAACTGCATATCACTGCCTCCCCTGAGAAGGCGCTAAGATCCCTAGAACTAGCCATGTCTTTGGAGCGCGATGGAAGGAGAGAACCGCTACAACTGTTATTATAATAATAGTGACAGGTTCCAAGCCTAGTAATCATTAACTATGCCCAAGAGAGCTAGTTAGCTAGCAAAGACGAAAGCCCCCTCCTGGAGGTTCAGAGTGCGGGTGCCCTGACGGCACTTGGCTTCAAACTGAACTCCCAGAGCCTTCTCACGGAGCCAATCTGTCTATAAAATTGGTGGTTTCTATAGAAACAGAAGCACTGTAGTAAAGGGAAGGGAAATCGTACATTCTGTGAGCATACAGAGATCACTCCTGTTCTTATACAGGGCCAGGACTCTTTCACGCTTTATTTTTGAGCATCTCAACTTTCATTTCCATCCCAGCCGTCTCATCTCATATTTATGAGGTTCCTGCACTGGTAATCTCTTCCCTCCTCGCCTAGCTGCCTTTGTTAACTATGACCACAGGCAGAAGTCTGTGGAAGCAGCGTGGAATCCCCGGCATCCCTGTGGCGTGCCAGTAGCAAATCTCAAGCTCAGAGGGGACTCTGGGATCCCTGGTGTTCTGGGTGTCACCCAGGATGGTGGACAGGGACCCTCCAGGTAGGGCTCTATGGCCCATGGGACATTACGAAAAATCTGTTCTGTACTCTGTACTGGTACTGGTTTTACATGCCTCTACCTCTGCTCAGACAGTCTCCAAGCTCTTAAATATTAATACGTCTGCAATCTCTACTTTGCACCCCAAGGTGCAAGTGGCTTTCTAACAGGCAAGGAATTAGAACTTAGCTTGTATTTGAATTACTCATGCTGCCTCTCTGATCATCTGCAGAGAAAATTAGAAAAGGTTGTATTTTAATAATTTAGAGGAAGGTCTGAATTTTGAGACACATGTTAACTCATGAAAAGTGCCTGCTTTTATCTGAGTCACTCTTCAATAAGAAATAATACAACATTTTCATCCAAGAAATATCTGTTTGAGTCTGACTTTACAGAACCAAATGTGTTTTGCCTTGCCCTACCTAATAATGATTGATCAGGTAGATAGGAATAAAGAGATGAATGGATGAGGGGATGAATGGTAGGTGAGTGGGTGGGTAGGGTAGATAGGTGGGTGGGTGGGTGGGTGGATGGATGGATAGATGGATTCATCCATGCATGCACGACAGGGGGATGGAAATGCAAATCACACCCATCAGACTGAAGTTTATAAAATGTAAATCTAGTCATCCATCCATTTTATTCATTCACATTTTTTAATACCTTCCCTGTACCATGGGTGATGTTAAGCACTGGGGATTTAGCAGTGAATATTGAGATAAGGTCCCAGTCCTGAGGAACTAGGATTTCAATGACCCTGGACGAGGAAATGGATGAAAAGAAAATAAGAGTTGGCCCAGAAGTAAGAGGAATGCACAGTCTGTCACTGCAGTCCAGGTGATAGCTGTTGGCCAGGTACAGGCCAGTGAACACAGCTTCGGGAGTAGGTCTTGGTGACTGAGCCCCAAAGCTCTGAGTCAAAATCTCAGTTCACCCACTGCCATGTGGTGCGATTCTCAATGTCCTCAGCTGTAGATCTGGGGACAATTGCACCTACACCCTAGAGTTGCTGTTGTTGTTATTAAACAGCATCTTTCAACCAGCCACACAGCCACAGAACACATTCTAGAAAGCACAACTCAGGAACAACTCAAGATTTGGTTTATCTGACTAACTGCATATCTGATGCCTTCATAAAAGGAGCCTAAATTGTTATAACTGGCAAACATAATGTAATTGGTAGGATGACTATTAACATTTCATTATCCTTCTATTTATGAAGTCTAAAAATATGTACACATATATTTTTATAAATAAAAATTATATATTTAAAATTATATTTATAAGTTCATTATAAACTATTTAAAATACATATTTATATTAAAATAGGTTCTATTTTTCTGACAGGATGCTTTGTTAAATATCTATTCTCCACATAAACATATACCCTATATTAAAGTATAGAGAAGTAAATATAAATATGATTGAGCTTTAAAATGACCCCACGGAAAAAGCACCGAGGTTACTGTCCCCATTTATCCACTGAAGAGGCTGGTTCGTGCCATCATCTGCTTGCTCAGGAGATCCAGGCAGCAAATGGCAGTGGCAGCCTGCAAGCAAAGTCCAAAGCAAAGCAGCTTCCGAGTGGGTGTGAGGTGCAGGGGCCCAGATCGTCAGGAGGAACGAGAAGTGATGCAGGGACATAAGATGCTGGATGTGGCGCTCCTACACCGGCCACAGACACACAAGAAAACGAGGCAGACGCCAGGGCACAGCTGCATGGAAGTCTCTGCCCTGGAACATTCCTTCCGGGAGGAGAGGAAACACTGCCTCATTTCCTGCTCTCTGTTAGAAGCTGCAGTTTCCGCCACGCTGGGTGCGATGAAAGCTGCTTCTCTCTCCCAGGGGAAACTGAGGCAGCCCATGATTTTAGGAGCTAAGATGATAGCCGTGGACAGCACTACAGCCGGAGCAAGAAGACCAGGCCATGGACCTCCCTGGTGGCACAAGGGGCTAAGTCTCAGCACCAGGAAGCTATCAGCAGCCACTGCAGCACGAGTTCGATCCCCAACCAGGGAGCTTCCCACATAGTGCAGCAGACCTCTCCTGCCTCGCCCGCTGCTCCCCTCAGTGCCGTATTTCAGTCAATCTGCCTGATCTGCTCCCCACTCTGTCTCTGGTGAATCCTCTCAACACCCGCCCCCCTAGCCCCACACCTCTGGCCTAGACTCCAGTTCTTGTATGCATAAATAAATAATACAAATCTTCAAAAATAAGAAGGCCAGGCCTGGGGGCCAGGAGGATGTAAGGCACACAGATGGTGTCCGGGATACCCACTGTCTTGGTGTCTTCAGGCTAAGATAACACAGCACCACAGACGACAGCTCATCAACAGCCGCACTCTACTTCTCACAGCTCTGCATAACGATGCTCAAGACCCCGGCACTGACCGTTATCTGGTGGAAACAACTTCAAATTGTTGCAATTTCATATGGCAGAATTGGGGTCTCTTTTATGAGGTCACTAATGTTGTTTATGAGGGTGTCTTAGTCACCTCCCAAAGGCCCCCTTCCAAACACCTTCCCATCGGGCACTAGGATTCAACATATGTACTTGGGCTGGGATGGGGTGGGCCTGGGAGGGGCACGGCCATTGCACAGATACCCGCCTTTGGATGGCCAGCGAAGGCTCCTGCAGTTCAGCGGCACAAAGCATCCATCTCCCCTGCGATCCCAGTGCCCCAGCCACTTTTTCAGAAAAAGCCGGAGCAGCGTCATGAACTCCCCCGAGCCGCCTCAACTCCCTGACTCATTTCAAGGAAGAAAAATCGAAACCCAGAAGTGATTAACTACAGATCAATAGAACGGAACCATGAATCACGCGGAAGGTCAAACTGCGGTGCAGAGTAGCGCGGGGCAGCGGGGCACGCGGCAAGCCCGCTCCATCAGGGGCCCTCAGCAGCGTCACCCGCTCATGGACGTCGATAAAAACATCTCTTGGGCATGAAGCCAGCCGATGTTGCACAGAGGAGCAGGAGTCATCCTTTACACTGAGAAAGTATTCTCTCTGGGGGCCACCAAAGGTGCTGCCTTTGTTTCCCCTGATCTGTTTGAGCTTAGATGGAGGAGAGGGAGACCGGAATGTGCCCTCTCTCCTCCGGGATAATGAAAAACTTCTGATTCAGACATTCCCTTGGTTCGTACAGCCCCGACAGACACTCTTTAATGGAGACAAATGAGCCAGGGTGAGGCAAGGGGACCTCTAGATCAGTTTCCCATGCGAGATTTTGTCGCTGGTGAAGATTTTCATTAATAAACCTTCTAGCACCTACTGTTCCAGTGTCATATAACCCAACTCTGGAAATTTTTTTAACAAACTCATATTTAATTTCCTTTTTCATTAATTAATTCTTGTATTAATCTCATCCATTAGCGCCTAATACCTCCCAATTACGCATTATAAGCTTGGAGGAAAGTTGGTAATTGAGACTGTCCCAGGATTCCAGAGGTGCCCTGCTCAGAATGTCTGCTTTAATTAGGTGTTCATTAATTACTTTTTTATCAATTAATATTTGCTACTTTCAACCCAATACTTGCAATCTCCACATCACACGCTCCTCAATGACACCTCATTTATTGTAATCAGTCAAGCAATAGGGCCCAGAAAGGGTTCAGCAGAAAGAGCCCATACTACTGAGAGACTCTGCGTCTCCCATACAAATTATACATCACCCTTCTAGGGTGAGTTTCACCCCAAATGTGTATTGTGACAGTCCAGGCAAGCAAAGGAAAAAGGAAAGAAAGCAGCTGATGTAACCAACTCATTTGCATCCAGGAACCTGACGCCAGGGAGGAAAGTGGCCTTGCCAACCTCTCTGAATGCCCAACTAAAACATTCTTCTCACCTCCACTTTGTCCCCTGCACCTCCTGCCACCCCATTACCAAGGCGCATATATAATTTATCATCGACACTAGGACATTTTGAGAGGGAATAATTATGCTGGAGAACAATAGACATAAGCCAGGACTGTCCCCAGCAGAGCAGAATGCAGTGTCACCCAACCCGTCACCCCCATGCCGGCTCAGTCTTCCCTCAGCTCAAGCCTGTAACCTCCTCCTGATAGAGAACCACATCTTTGAGGTGACAAAACTGCCTTTGCTGCCTTAATATAGTATGGTATTTAACTCGGAAAATCAAGACACCTTAATTCATGGCAATAATATGATATAATCTCCACTTCCTGAACCCTTTTCTATTCCTATCTTCTGTCTTTGTGCATGTGCAAAGATCACTTAACATGAGATCTACCCTATTAGCAAAATTTAAGTGTACAATTGAATTAGTTGGCGAATTCTACAGCGGCTCTATAAAGCTTAGTTACCTGGGACAACGGAAACTTCACACTGGAGAAGCAGCTCTACACCTTGATCATCCAACCCACTCACTACCTACCAGAAGCAGTCTCAAAGAACATCACAATCAGGTCATAAAAAGGCAGGGAAATGAAATTTCCTGTAGCGGCTCCAAAATTAACAAGCCCTGCTGACACCTCGATTTTAGACTCTGACCTCCAGATTCATTCAGTGTATGTTCATGTACATTTTGACAGAGGTTAGTAAAACATTTCATATAGTTGAGTCAGCAGAAGTGTGTCCTCCCCAGGTGGGTGTGAGTTCAGACTGTACCTGCCACCACTCCCCTCCCCCACATTAGTGTGCACACCCATGTATACACACATGCACACACACCTCTTAAACAGCTGGCTTGCTGAAGAAGCAGCAGGTGATAGAAAGATACAAGCACCAATTACTGGGGTAATACAAGGTCTCAAGCAAATACCCCTCCCAATTATTCATTTCTTTTGGAGAACCTACCAGGCCAGGTAAGCCTGTCCTCATTTTTAAATGACTGAAAAGAAAAATATAACCAGCATGGGGCCCAGGAAGATATTTTGTAAATTAAACAAGAGAACAGAATGCTCAGGGAAAATATACTTTTCAAAAATGATTTATGGCATGAAATGTCATTAAATCTCAGACTGTCTGCTTTGTGTGCTCCATAAATTCTAGAAAACCTGGTTTCTATGAGAAGAGAAAAATTTTTAAATGAGATAAACAGAAATAAAAAGAGATCTAGTTAAAAGCCTAGGAAAAATGGAAAGATAAGTAATCAAAATAAAGAATGTTTTGAAATTCAATCATTGATAAAAGAATTTTAATGTCTCTCAAAGCTGTAAGAAATGGCATGGAGGCTCTGCTGTGATATGAACAGAACTTTCCAGAAATGAAGAAAAAAAGGTGGTGTTGAACATGGTGTTGTTGGTTCTCTAGGAGCATATAATCTTTCTCTTCCATTTTATCCCCCATTAAAAGCATAACCCTCCAACTTACGGTATCATAAATACAGGTTAGGTATTGTGTATAATCAGGTACTGCTTAGATATGGATGATTAATAAGAAGTAAGTTCCCAACAAGAAAGGTTACGGTTACTTTGGAGTTCAAGAAAACAGAACGGGTGTCCTGGAATAGTTAGCACAACAGCCACCCACACAGCACATTCCACCAAAATCAACAACAATGTGTGAGGCGGACAAGGGACAAGGTGAGGAATAAACACCAACTCAACTGCCTTCTAAAGGGGGATGTTGCGAAGGGAGTCCTGCATGCATCCGGGAAGGCACCTTGATGGGCTGGGTGATGCACCCCTCAAAAAAAATGCCATTCTCCTAATGCCCATCCCTGTGAATCTTTTGCCTTCCATGCAAAAGATGCTTTGGAGATACAATTATCTAGGATGGGAGGCTCTCTTGGATTACCCACTTAATCCCATGTAATCACAAGGATCTTTACAAGTAAAAGAGAGAACAGGGAGGAGGAAAGCAGGAGAGTCAGAGAAGGTGATGTGGTGATAGGGTGGGGCCAGAAACCAAAGGCTGCAGGTGGTCTGTAGAGACTAAAAAGGCAGCGAAGTGAATTTCGCCCTAGAGGATGCAAAAGGGCCAAGCCCTGATTATCACTTGATTTGAGACTCTTAGCTCCAGAGCTGTGAAATAATAAATCTGCACTCATTTATTAAGCCACTAAGTGGGTTCATCAAGTTACTAAGATTGTAGTTATTAGTTACAGCACAATAGGAAACTTCTAGAAGTCCTTTATGGAAGAAAGAGAGATTGGTCTGTCTATGCCTGAATTACAGGGGCTGATAACGGAGAGTCCTTAGTTAAAGTACTAAAGTTGAATATGACAATAAATGTAGAGTTTCCATAAAGAGAAATCAGAGTATTACATTCTGGCATATTGGGTAAGCCTGTTACTACAGACACCACAGCAGACAGCGCACTCTCGATAATAAAATGAACAGAAAAAAATTAGAAATATGAAAGACAAGAAAGAAATGTTATATAGATGAGAATTCCTGAACTATTGATCAGATTTTAAAAATAAGCTGTACTGAATGGCCTACACATTCTGAATCATAATTTTTCAAGCATCAGAGAAGAAACACTAAGATACCTCTGCGGGGAAATATATCACCAAAAGGCTGGCTTCAGACTTCCCATCTACACAACTAGACCACAAAGCAAATGGAAGAAGCAGAAAGATATTAAACATGTTAAAAAAACTCAGAAAGCATAAGTAAAAACACCAACACTGACACCCACCCCTCCCTCTGCCTAGGAATTGTCTTCAAGAAAGTATTACAAGAAATACCTGAACAAATGGGACTCTTCTTTTTTATGAAAAATGGATACTTTGTGTTAAAACTGATAGTGAGCATCAAAATAAGCTAGATAGAGAATTTTATTAAAATCCAGTGTAAATAGAGTTATAAGCAATGTAAATGTTATTTATAGTTCTTTAGGTTATATACACATGTAATTTTAATGATTAAATTAGAAACGTGGTCAAAATCCCTAATTATACCCTCAACAAGTGAGAAAAGGAATAAAAATTCTAGTTGGTACATAAAGCTATCCTTCCTGCCCTGGCACTACCCTCCATGCCAATAAAATATTTTGTATGTTGAAAGCAAAGGTAAATCTACATGTTTAAATTTACATTTAACACAGCTAAATGTATCCAATAGTAAAACTAAAAAGCACAATATAATACAAATACCTAATTTCTAAACAAGGCAAACTCTATAGGGGCCAGCTTATAAGTAATAAAGGCTTCTGAGTCACATACAGTTAATGTCACATGTTCTTTATTTTGTTTTGTTTTGTCTGCAATCATTTTAACAGGTGAAAAAACATACTTGGCCCATGTTCTGTACAAAAACAGTCTGTAGGTTGCCAACCCTTATGCTAGGATTACAAAGGAAAGACTGGACAGAGAAAGAAGATGTAGTACATATACACAATGGAATACTATTCAGCATTCAAAAATGATAAACTCATGCAATTCGCAGCAACCTGGATGGAACTAGAAGGGATCATGCTCAGTGAAATAAGCCAGAAAGAAAGAGAAAAATATCAAATGGTTTCACTTATAACAGGAATACAGCGGAACCAAACAAGAGAGAGACAGCCAGCAAGGGAGGAGGAGGATAAGGGCTCAAAATGGGGAAGAAAAGGGCACAAGGGACGATGGTGATGGGTCACAGGTGAATCGGTGGTGGGCTACCCAAGGGGAATACACAATGTAAAAAATATAAATAACAATAAAAAAGTATTAATTAAAAAAAGAAAATCTAAAAAACAAGGATAAGAAGTAGATAGCATTAAACAGAAATGGGGAAAGTCAGAAAAAAAATAGCAGTTATGACATTCAGTATAAATGGCCTCAACATCCCTAATAAAAGACCTTGATTCACAGATTGAGTGAAAAATCAAGTAAAACTAGGTATTTTCCATAGGACACAATCTTAAGCAATTAGATTCAAAAAAAGGTTAAATGTGAAAGAACAAGCGGTTTTAACAGGCAACCGTCAATGGGAGAAAATGCAGCTGCACCAACATCTACACAAAAGTGGAGTTCAAAGACAAGGCATTAAATAATACAAAGAAAGTCATTTTACAGTGACAAAAGCTATAATTCACAAAGAAATCCTATCACGACATTTTCCCACAGTAAGTAACACTGCATTGAAAGAAATAAGGCAAAGTGTTAGAAATCAACAGAAACATAACAGTAAGGGAATTTAACATACATCTCAGAGTCCAGACAAAAAGGGAACATTTAAGCTAGCCATGACCAGCATGATTAATACTGATTTAAAAGATACCTATCAAACATTCTCTCTACAAAAAAAAAAAACCCTTTTGTTATGCTCTTCACTTTTAAGTGATGATTTAAAAATAACCATTATAAAGTCACAAAAAAACCTCAACAGTTAATTTTATATGTTTTAAAATCTGTACTATCTGATCATAAGTCCAAAGGTTAAGTAACATTTAACAATTGATAAATTACGAGAGAGATGAATAAAAGATGGGACATATCACCATTCATTTCACAAAGAATTTTATCATAATTTTATCATTATCCCAACACCAAAATCTGACCAAAAATGAAAAAAATTGTAAGCTATAATGTAGTATCGTGCATAAATAAAAATCAATAAAATAATAAGGAAACCAAGTCCCATCATAGATATAAACTAATATGACTTGACCAAAAACCTTTCATTCTAAAATTACAAGGATATTTCAAAGCATTAATAAATCAATCAATATATTTAATCCAAGGAAAAACACATTTTTAAATTAAAACTAAGACAAGTATGTCAATACATGTCAAAAGATATTTGATTCGAAGATCTATTCTTGATTTAAATTCTTAATAAAGAAGTTTAATTATCATTGTTTGAAAATGATTATCTACCTAGGAAAACCAAGGTAATCAACAGGAAAATTACTTTAACTTATACTGGAATTCAATAAGATACCCAGTGTAAAAAAGTAAGCAAACGGATAGCTTTTCATGTAACATCATCAGTTCCTAAGAAAACGTCCACAAAAGTAGAAATAGAGGCACCCAGTGATTATATGAAATATTACCAGCCGTATTAGACATTGTTAGGACATGGTACACACACACACACACACACACACACACACACACACACTGATGTGAGCAAACACTCATCTATACTGAGTTTGTAAACATTTAACAACTGCCTGGAGTTGGAAGGCAGTGTCCTGACCTAGACAGCATTACAGAATTTGTGATTTAAATTTTCCCACTCCAAATGCAAACTTGTCCAGCCACTATGGAAAGTTGTGTGGAAGTTCCTCAAAGTATTAAAAATGGAGTTATCATATCACCCAGAAATTCCACCCTTAGGAATTTACCCAAACGACACAAAAACATTAATTTAAAAAGATACCTGCACCCCTATGTTTACTGCAGCACTATTTACAATAGGTAAGGTATGGAAACAACCCAAATGCCCAAAAATAGATGACTGGATCAAGAAGATGTGGTATACATACACAGTGGAATACTATTCAGCAGTCAAAGAAGATAAACTAATTCCATTCACAGCAACACAGATGGAGCTAGAAAGGATCGTGCTCAGTGAAATAAGCCAGAAGGAAAAAGAAAAATATCGAATGGTTTCACTTATAGGAGGAATATAGGGAAACCAAATAAGAGACCAGGAGGAAAACATAACAACAACATCAACAATAATAATAGTAATAAAAACAACAAAACGAGCAGGCAACCATAAATGAGACATTCTGCAAGGGAGAAGGAGGAAAAGGGATCAAAATAGGGGTGAGAAGAACACAAGGGACTACGGTGATGGTTCACGGGTGAATTGGTGGTGGGAATTTTACAGGGAATAGACAATAATGTAAAAGATATAAATAAAAATATATTAAAAAAATAAATTTTCCCACTCTGATAGATTTAAATGAAAAACATGGCACAACTGACCATAGAACTGGGAAGAATAACCTGATACAATATTTTCACCTTACAGACACACAACAGATATGAACTAACTTTAAGAGCATAGACAAGAAAAATATAATCAAATAATAAGGAAGACATGAGTTCTGGGTATTATCTTTGTTTTTAAATATAATTTATATAGCCATAAATTTATAGACCTTAAATTTTAAAATGTATTTATCAGCCACTTCACAGAAGTTCTAAAAATTTAATAATCAGCTCTTGTAAGCAGGTACAGCCTGGCTATAGCAAACCACTGTTTAAAAAACAACAAAATATTCTCAACCAGAAAGATTTAATACTTGTAAAAATATTGCTAAATTTAACTATGAGTCACAAAACTTCAACCAACAGAAATACATCGAGATCAAAGTTGGAAAACTGGGCCTCCCTGGTGGTTAAGTCTCAGCATTATGAAGCTATCCAGAGCCACTGCAGCACGAGTTCGATCCCAGGCCAAGGAGCTTCCCACATGGTGCAGCAGACCTCTCCTGTCTCTCCCACTGCTCCTCTCAGCAGTGTATTTCTGTAGGTCTGCCTGTTCTGCTCCCCACTCTGTCTCTGGTGAATCCTTTCACCACCCCGCACCTCTGGCCTACTCCTCCCCCCAGCTCTTGTATGCAAAAATAAATAAATCTTTAAAAAAAAGTTGGAAAATTTAATGTGATAAAATGTTAATTCTCTTCAGAGTCATCGATACACTTCAGAAATACTAACCAATATCACCATTTAAATTTCAAGGGGGATCCAGATCAAGGATTCCTAAAATTGATCCATAAAAGTAATCATGTAAGAATATATGTACTGGGAAATCCGATAAAGAAGACCTCATTCAGGGCACTTGATCTTGATTCTAGCTCTTGAAAGGCTAGAATCTACAGAAACAGAAGCACTGGTCTCAATGTAGCTTCATAAAAAAGATACCCAAACAGGTCCAAACCCCATGTGGTAAGTGCCTGAGAGTCGAGCAGAATCTGAGAACCTGGGATGTCAAAGAAAGGAGGCAACCTCTAAATAGACAGATTTGCCTTTACGGGTCTTCTGAACCTTTCTTTGATCTAGTTGCTTTCCAGAAAGCTTGTAGCAATCTGCATTCCCCAACACCAGAGCATGAGACTGCTTTTTCACATGCCTGCCAACCCTGGGCATGACGCCACTTTTCTTTTGTCTAGTTTAACAGGTGAAAATGGTACTTCGTCTTAAGAAGCATTCCTGATGTCTAAGGAAGCCGTCGGCATTTCAGATACCTATTGGGTGTCTGTTTCTACCTTTGTGGAGATTTATCTCTCTGCCGTGAACACTGCTCCCCCACCAGGTGACTCTTCATTTCCTCCAACACACCTTGATCAAGCCATGTCCATGAGTATTCCCAGTTCCCCCAAGACTGCAAATCGGGGCCGGGACTGTTTCTCTTTTATGTCAGTATCTGCCCCAGAAAGCACTGCCCAGCTTAGAGTCGATGTTCTGAGGCATGTGCCAAATAAACAAAACAGGGGATTTGGGAGCCCTTGATGTTTCTCCACTTGCAGCGGCCACATCTGAACCCCATAAAAATGGCACTGTTTTCCCAGAGACACAGTTCTGCCAACATTATTAACAGCATCTGGGCACAAACAAGGAGAAAAACAAAGTAGAGTGAGGCTGTAGTTCATTCCATTGTATGTGATCACTGAGCAGAGAAAAGTTTGTAAAATTCAGGGAGAATTTTCTTCAGAAAATACATTTTGCTTAAGAGATGGTTCCAATGTACCTGTGGAACTGTCAGAGAAAATTAGATTCTCTGCAAATAACAGTCACTTGAATTTCTACTTTATTTCTAAAGAGTTCCCCTGCTTTAACTTCTATTTGTTGTATCTTTACAACACCTCCGGTAAGAGGCAGTTGGGCTGGTGTTATATACTCATCAGATGCTGGAAAGGCACTGCGGGGGGGAGGGGGGAGGAGAGGGCATCTCAGCCCACGAGGAGCTTATGCAGCCCTTTCTTCTCTGACTACCAAGGGGACCCCAGGGGCAGGAGCTGGTCCACCTATGCAGTAGTGCCAGTGGGCAAAATGGTACCCATCCCTGAAAAGATATATCCATACTCTAATCTTCCCAAACCGTGAATGTGACCGTATGTAGAAAACAGGTCTTTAAAGATGTAACTCAACTAAAGCTCTTGAGACTAGATCAGCCTGAGTTACCCAGGTGGCCCTAACCTCAGAACTGTGAGAGAAGAAAGCTGTTCTGTTCTTTTGAGCCCCCAGTTTGTGATCATTTGTGACAGCAGCCCAGGAAATCTACACAGTAGTTAATCCTATTCACCAGCCCCTGAAGACCTCTGTGGCATCTGTATTCCCCAACCCCTCATGCTGCTCTGTCCCTCTGAGAGCATCATTCAGAACGCTGCAGCAGCCTCCTCCCTAGTCTCCCAGCCTCCAGCCTTGCCCCCTCTGAGCCAACCCCTCACCTCCACCAGATATTAGGAAGAACTTCCGAAAACTTAGTCAAAGTCTGATACTCTCCGACCTGAGACCCAAACTCGGTGGTTGGCAACACAATCCTGGGTGTGTGGGTAACTCAGGATACTGTCTGCTATTAGGACTCCCAAGGTCTGGCCTCAGCTTGCCTCCTGCACCTTATATTTGTCAGGAACTCCCTGAACAACCTCCATCCCAGCCAAGACTGACCCCAGGATTCAGTGCCCAGTAGGTGCCATCTCCTTAACTGACAGGGAAATACCTTTCAAGACCCTGCTCAAGTGTCCTCTCCTTTTTGAGGACTGCCTTTAGTCGCCCCCTCTTCCTTCCCTGCCGACCCCAACAGAGCTGAGCTGTCCTACCGCCTGTCCCCAGTCTGCAGCCTGCTCCTGAGTTACAGCGTCAGCCCCACCTGCTTCTGCTCTTTTGTGCACTTGTCCACTTCCCCACTAGCCAATGAGCTTTCCTGGGGCCATCTTGATTGAGTCATCCCTGTGTTCCAGAACCTAGGCTAGTCCCACGCACACTGCAGGGGTCCAAGGGAGAGATGGGTAGGTGGGTGAGACATGGGTGTATAGATGAACATACAAACCAGCAAAGCACCAGGTAAATCAACAAACGGACGACTTGGTAAAGCAGAGTTCCATGCAGAAGGGTCCAGGGACACAGGAGGAATTGCTGGGAGCCGCACAAAGGAACTCCATGTGGCAAATCAAGGCTTGACTGAAGATAATATATCCTAACGAGACCAGCATTTCCTGGATCTTCCTAGTTTATAGATCACTTTCATATGCTGCAAACCATTTACTCCTCTCAACGACCCAGTGAATGACTACCGCTACCTCGGTACACAAAGAAGGAAGCCAAGGCTCATGGGGCTGGTGGGCACTGGTGGGCGCTCTCAGCCGGGGGGCAGCAAGGCAGGATCCCCAGGTCCAGGTTTGTACAGCTCCTCAGCTTCCACTTTTCCCACATAGGACTTACCTGGAGTCTAAGTAGCAGATTACACATCAGGCAGCACTTGTAGAAAAGTGAGTGGTGTTGTGAACGTTCAACTGTGTCCATGTGGAACCCAGAGACACACACTATTTGCCTGAAAATGACAGATAGGATGGAAACTGACAAGTCATCATCCGCTTCTGGCGCCATCAACGACTGGTTAACGTTAACATTGTGTTGATTCCCGCTAGATGGAAGAAGATGTCACTTATCGTTAATGGAGTGTCACACGTGTGCTTGCCTAAAGGAAAGTGCTCTTTGGGTTGTTGTTGTTGTTCTCAATTTTCCCCTCATTTTAGAGCCATTAAAAAAAGAAAGGATTCAGCACAAAGAAGGATCCTACCTAGGGGTAGAATGGGAAGGCGTCCTGATTTATTTACTCCTTTCTGGATGGGAAAGAGCAAAAGTCAGTGAAAATGCTGGTGTAAGGCAGAGGATGGACCTGCCCCTGGGCTCTGGACAGGACTTCAGAATTTAATAGCCCTGCACTGAGGTCTGGGAGACCAACTGGAAGGATCACAGGCTCTCAGCCCAGTCAGGCTCACCTCTGCTTAACAATGATGATTGAAAATACATTTACAAATAAAAATCGGAATTACTGAGCACTTTGCTATGGGCTATGGAATGTGCTGAATAAACACTTTCCCTACACATCAGCCTTGCAGTCACCCTGGGAGGCAGATACAGACCCACAAACCCTGATCCAAGAATTCTAAATTCTCAAAAACTTTGAAAACCAAAAGATTTTTTCCCTAAGTTTAGTGCAAACTGATATGGTACTAAGACTTGAGTTAAACAGATGTGGGTTATATGTTGTTTTTATATCTCCTTCTTAGTTAATATCTGTACCATTTGCTGCAAAAATATCAATGTGCTTGGTTTGGGGGTGCTGCCCCAGCCCCTGCTGAGGGTGTGATTTGTTCTCTGTCGTCCATAAAAAATGAAGAAGAGAATCCCACATGGTGCGGCAGGCCTCTCCTGCCTCGCCCGCTGCTCCCCTCAGCAGTGTGTTTCTGATCTGCCTGTTCTGCTCCCCGCTCCGTCTCTGGTGAAGCCTCTCACCGCCCCACACCTCTGGCCTGTACCCCAGCTGTATGTATAAATAAATAAATCTTTAAAAAAAAAAATGAAGAAAACCTAAATTCCAAAACACATTTTGGTCCCAAAGACTACAGCTAAGGGATTGAAAACATGTTTGACCCATTTTATGGATAAGGAAATAGGTTCAGATAGGTTATGGAACTTGATTAAGGTAACACAGCTCAAAAGCAGCAAATATAGGTTTGCCCCAGGGCTGGTGCGGTCACCATGGTGCTCTGCCACCTTGAACAAATGTCCTGTCCAACCCGTGTCAGCCCCCCCCCACCCCCTCGGCCAGCAGTCCATTCCATGTGCTCTTGAACAGAAAGGCAGAATTTGCCTTCTTAGAGAGCTGAGGTGCAAAATGATTTCTGGAGCATCAAGACCATAACTAAATGCATTTTTAGATATCTCAGCCTAGGTTTCAGTAATCACCTTTCCTAGAAAGCCGTCCAGATTCTCTGACCTGATTCAGGTGTCCACTGCTCTGCCTTAGATTCAAAGTAGTCCTCTAGAAAGGCACCCTCCATCCTGGGAGTCTGCACAAGCACTCCCTCATCCTAAAGGGCTGTGTGCCGAGTCTTAGAAGCCAGACGTTGGTGTGTGCCCCAGTCAACAGCTGTAGGGTATTTGGTACCACAGCTACACCTCCCTCTTGTGGGTGGTACTGCCCTGTTATTGCTTTAAACAAAATCCACTTAGAGGTCTTCTGACACTTTTCTGCTGGGTTGATGCTTCTACTGTATACGGCGATGGTAGTTTTTCCCTGAGTGGGTGGGGGGCTTTGTTTAACATCATTTTTGATGTGCATGTTTGGAGGTGAGTCCAGTGTCTTCACTCTGCCACCACCTTGCTAGACTTGAACAAATCTTATAATAGAGACTTGTGTTTCAATCTAGAGGTCAAATGTAATGATAGCAACAGTCACAGTTAAGTAACTGTCAGGGATCAGGACCCATACTTGAGTCTTTATGCTGAGAAGCAAAGTAAAACTATCAATTGTCAACCATCAACCCACACCAAATTATCACATTTTCTCAATAATTGCGGTTAATGAGACACTGAAGCCAGACAACTTGGATTCAAACCCTGGCTCAGCTACTTTAGGGCTGTGTGACCTTGGGCAAGTTACTTAACTTCTTTGTGCATCAGTTTCTTTATCTGGAACATGAGGGTTATAATGCTATCTACCTTGAGAATTAACATGTGGGATTAAATGAGTCTTACTGAAAGCACTTAGACTATATCAAGTCCTATGTTAGCTTTTGATTCACAGAGATAGATAATTGAGAGATACTTTGATTCAGATTTTTTAAATTCTCTGAAATTTGGGTCCTTTTGGCCATCAATATGTGCTTTAATGTATGTTGCTGCAAAAATCTACAGTTTAACCAATGGAGCATCTTTTTTCTTTGTAGTATATTAAAATTGAGGAAAACATGGTAAAGAACACTTTTGGAAGAACTGGTTGCATTTTTCTTGCATTCTCCAGAGAGGAAACTGAGCAAAAGCAAGTCACAGATTCAGACTGTGCTCACATGTATCTGCAGAGGGGAGGTCACACTTCCCTGCTGACAGGAAACTGCTCAGAGCAAACATCAGCCAGGGTAGGTGTCTCCTGCCCAGGGAAGAGCTGGGCACGTTTTTTATTTGCATTTCAAAACTTTAACAAATGGCTCCAATCAACCACTTTAGATGTTTCCTAATTAGTTGTACTCTGTGCCTCTGTCACCTTTAGGAGGAAGCTGAAGGTTTTAACCTTCAGAATTAGCAGCCTTGCATGTTAGAAAGCATTTCAAAGAAGGCTCAACGTGCATTTGGAACCTAATTGCTACCCCAGAAAGCACTGTCTGAGGATTTTTGAATCTTCAGAGAAGCGAGTCCCCACCCCTTGGGAAAACTAGTCTTGAAATGAAAAGTTTCCCCAAATCATAGACTTGAGAAAAATGTTAAAACAGGTTTATCCATAAAGGCAAAGAAATAAGACTGTAAGAATAAATACATCGTAAATCAGATGTCTCTCCCTTTTTAAATCTCCCCATGGCTTTCTATTGTACTTGGGGAAAGGGATCATTTCCTCACCACAGTTTTCTGGGCCCCGTGTGATCTGTCTCCACGACCTCTTCTGGCTCTTTCATTCCCTGCTCCCCCTGATAAACTATGCTCCAAACATAACATTTTTTCTTTTTCTGAAACATGAAAAGTGTATTCCTGTCTTGGGTGCTCCGCACCTGCTAGTTTTCCTACCTGGTAAGAAGATATATCTCCTTGCCCACCCCCACCCAGGACTTCCAGGATCAGTTGTACAGGCTGTGCACTGCACATGAGTGAAGGGGACCCTTTTTCTAAGTCATACATGGGAGACATGGGAGCTATATAAGGTAGCAGTCATCCTGCTTCCCCCTGTGATTATTCATTCAGACACAGAAAAAGTATTAACTGAGCACCTGCTATAAGTCAGACACTATTAGAGGCTCTGGGATGACAGATTTGAATGGCCCTTTGCCATTTTGGAACTGACATACTAGTGGGTTAAGATATGCAAAGGTGGGCCTCCCCGGTGGCGCAGTGGTTAAGCGCTGCGCTGGGGAGCTGTCAGCAGCAGCGATGCGAGTTCTTTAAAAATAAATAAATAAATCTTTAAAAAAAAAAAGACATGCAAAGGTCGGCTCAGCAATCAGATAGTAGCCAGAGTATGAAGACAATTTAACTTGGCTATGTGATAGCAACTGGATGGCTACTTTAGATGAGGTAGTCAAGGAAGGCCCCAGAGGTGGTGATATTTACTTTGAGATTTATTATTTTTTATTTATACATACAAGTTGGGGTACAGGCCAGAGGCGTGGGGCCGCGAGAGGGTTCACCAGAGACAGAGTGGGGAGCAGAACAGGCAGATCAGAAATACACTGCTGAGGGGAGCGGTGGGCGAGGCAGAAGAGGTCTGCCGCGCCATGTGGGATTCTCCCCGGCCGGGCGTCGAACTCGCGTCGCCGCTGCCAACAAGTCAAGTGCTAGGGGGGTGGGTTTGTCAGGAGGGAACACGTGGCCCCAGGAGAGATGAGCCCAAAATGGCAGAGACAGAAGCGCGGGCGGGGGTTATCTTCAAGATGAAGCCAGAGGGAAAAGGACGAATCAGAGATAACCCTTAGATTTTTGAGTTGAGAAACTGAGTGGATGGTGGGGCCATTTTGATACAAAAAGACTGAAGAAGCAAGTTTGGGGGAAAAATAAAGAATCTATGACAGAAATACTTGTTCCTCTCTACCTCGTCATATGGCAGGTTCACTCTTAACCTCTGGCCCTGGAATGTCACTTCCTCAAAGACAGGACACAACACCACCCATCCCCCTCTCTAACATCCTTCCATCCTGTGTCATTTTCTTCTCTGGGCTTCTCTTTGTAATTATTTGATCACTAATGCCTCCCTTTTTCCTAAAATGCAAATTTTGTATACGGGGTCCACGCCTCCCCCAGCCCACTTGCCTGGAACAGTTCCTGGCAAAGAGCACCTAACTGTGTTGAATTAATTAAAGAAACAGGGATAAGTATGTTTATCTCACAAAAATAAAATCACAAAATCACAGGCTGAAGGCTCAAAAGGTAGGTTTCCACCTTTGAATCCGTACGAAATAAAATAGTGAAGACAAATTGGGCCCACACACCTGTCCCAGGTATACATGGATAAATTCTAGTTGGGGTTTACCTACCAGTATCCCCTTTACACAGAAAACTGGATGTCATTTTCATGACCATCTCTTTCGACAGGCCAAGTGAGAGACTAACCAGGACGGTGCTGTCAGTGCTGCAGTTTCTTTTCTCTCCAAGAGATTTGGGGGTACACACCAAGAGTGTGTGAAATAAAAACACACTCTTGTTTTTTAAAACTTCAGCATTTCCTGGAGCGCTGACCAACCATCCTCAAGAGCAGCACATCACCAGGCCCACCCATGCCTCTGAACCCAGCAGCAGCCTGCAGCCCGACGATCGCTCCTGGCTGGCACCAGGCAGTGAGGAAAGTTTTGCAATTAAGCAGACATGCATGTGAACTGAGCTGTGCAACGCTGCCAAAGTCAAAGCCTCTTTGGTCCCCACTCCCCACAACCCTGCCCTGTACAAGTAGCCACCCTGCACTCCCCACCAGTCAGAACCTTCCCAAATTGTCTGACCCGCTACAGTTAAGGCTGTAGTTGGGTCCAGATCAGGCCACCCCACTCACTAGCACACTGATTACTTTAACAAAAACAGCCCATAAATGAATGAGTGATACCCTACACCTCACTTTCTTCTAAAAGCAGGTTTGTTTTTTTTTTTACCTCCTTCTTCTCTGTTTCCCTCTGAAATTGGGGGAAAAAATCTCCACGTACACAGAGATGGAAAGACAGCCTGGTCCTCGGGGACAGGGGCAGGGAGCTGTGCAAACAGGCTCTGCTGAGCTCGCTAAATTAGTTGCCCAAACCAACACTTTCAAGAATTTCTTTGTCTTCCCTGTTCTTCACAGATTTATTGTTTTGTCATCTATAAACTATAGAAACTGGCAGGTTAGATTATTTACTAGTTACTTATCTTATGGGCTTCCATGCACACAAACATAAATTTGTCTTTTCCCTTGCTAATCTCTCTCAGGTCAGTTTATTACTGGGTCAAAGAAACCAAGGGAGGTGAGGGGAGAGGCCCCTAAAACTTTCCCTAGCACACAACCCCCCAATTTTTGAGCCCCAAAGTAGATCTCCGCATATGCACACTGCAATATACCAAGCAAAACTTTGTGATTATTGTCCAGAATGTTCTCTCAAACTACATTCTCTCTGTAAATGTACTGCACCCCAACACACATACCCATACCCCCAGACACATGCAGAGCTCGCTGCAGCTTCTTTCACTCTACACTGACTCAAAGTCGTGAGAACACATTTCCTTTTCCTCTTCACAGGCTCCCGAAATGAGATCGTTTCTGCTAAAAGCAATTGTAAGTCCTGGGTGAACAACTCCAGAAAATTAGTACAAGTTCCACTAAGGCTAGAGACAGAGAAGAGAAAAATCTATTCAATTTCAACTGTATTCACTTTACCCACAAAATAGAACATACCCCTCCCTTTTCACTAATCCTAATTCTTAATAAAAATGAAAATAAGAGCTGTACTCGGTACCACCCCAAATGGTCACTTTCTATGATTTGTCATCAGCATTCCCTGCAAATCTTCAATTTTTGAAGCATAATTTCTCATCAGGGCTGCTGTCATATCTCAATTTCCAATGGAAATTATAGACAACATAATATTAAAAAAATAGCTAGAATGCATTAAAGATTTAACCATGAGTCATTACAGACACTGAAAAAAGGTATAATTCTGCCAGCTCTGAGTCTGATATATAGACATTCTGAACAAGGAAATATTTGAGAAATATCTGATAGAGACATAAAGGATGAGATAGAAAACATCAGATATGAAAAGCAATATTGTTTTCCATTGATTTGTAAATAACTGAAATGAATAATTGTCGATCTAATATCCATTGAATGGAATCACATGCAGCTATTCAAAACTATTTTTACAAGGAGTTTTAATAACATGAGGAAAGTGCATATAATAAGACCAAATGAACAGAAGGAAGGTGTGTGACAATATATACAGCATGATTTCAATTATATGAAAATACACAGACAAACTAAAAGGAAATACATGAAAATACTAACAATGACTCTCTTTGGGTAGCCAGAAAACACACAGGTCCTTGCTTTCCTAGTCTTTCTATTCTTCCAAACATGGTGTAGTAAGTACCTATTATTTTTTAACAAATCCTTTTTATTCAGCAATTTTTTATTTTAAAATAAGGTTTATCTAAAAATGTGTAGACTTCTTTTATTTTGTCAACATATTTTCTGCAAAAGTTTCTGCATTAAATGGTCCTCCTGGCATTATAATGTTAGAAAAAAACAAGTCAAGCTGTCCCCATTCCTGGATCCACACCCAATTCCAAAGGAAACTGACAAAGGATCCATCCTGCTTATGGCAGGATAGGTGGAGAGGGAGTCTGGCAGCCTGGCTCTTCCCTACGTAGCCAAGGAGAATCAACACAGAAGGCTTAGGCACTCACAATCATCAGTCGAATTCACCACACAAAAAAATAAAAAGGTGGAGGGAGGAGAATGACCTAGAAATGACCTGCCCTGAATTGCATGACCCCTCTTCCCTCCTGTCCCCCAAACCATCTCTATAAGGTTAGCATTATCTTTTAGCCCATTTTACAGATGAAGGAAAGGATTCACAGAGAGTAGCAATTTGCTCAAAGTCACAAGTCAATGTCCAGATGCAATCCATGTTTGATCAGACTCAATTGCATTATTCCACAGGGCCTCTGTATTCTAACCCACAAGGATTGAGAGACCTGTGTCTGATATCTGCAACCAGCTTATCACCATTATCTGGACAGACCTGCATGAGGTCTCCTGCCAGGAAGACCTGAGTCTATAGGTTCATGAACACAAGTAAACAACTAGAATCAGGCCTTATCCCCACAGACCCTAGACATGACAGAGCTGAAATTAATTGTAGATAAATTATGTGTATCTACTTATTATCTTAAAACAGTATTTCTCAAATAGGGGATTACTGAATCAGAAGATATAAGGATGCATAAAGGCTCTTGATAGATTTTTCCAAACTTTTCTGAAAAACGTTTGTATGAGTTCATATGTCCATGAACATGGTATATCAATAACCATTTAGTCACCACCTTTGACACTATTGGGAACCACAGCTTTAGAAAATTTTGTCAAACTAACAAAAGAGGGAAGAAATTTGTATGAGTCCAGATCCGCTTCTAAAGAACTAATATCTAACAAAATCATAAAATCTGAATATGCACACTCACATTTTTAACCACAGCAATATCAAGGTTAGACACCCAGCCTGACTCACTGTCTTCTGGGAAAATGGGACAAGTGGTTATAGTTAAATAAATAGGAAACATCCAAAACTAACAAAATCATAGAAAAGAATCCAAACACCAATCCAGATCCTAGGTTGCAAATTCAAAATGCCAGATAAGCCTACAGAAATAAAGTTGGGCTCTGGTTAATATTTAGAGAGAATCTATTCTTTGTCACAGTCTTTAATTATATTCTGAATTAGCGTTTATAATAACCCTGTGTGGAGCTATATTTGCCCCTATTTTATAATATGAAAAAAAAATCAAAAATATCAACAAGGCTAACCAGCTACTAAATATAAAGCTCATTTAAACTCAGCCACATCTGTCCCAAACTTCTTGATTCTTTCTCATTTGTTTTTAGTATTTTATTTTTATTAGAAATTTTAAAAGAAAGACATCATAGCAAAACAGTTTGGAAGTTGCTTTAAAGATGAAATTAAGAATTGCCCGTAATCTACCATTCAAAGATAAGAATTGCTGACATTTTGATTCATTTTATTCCACTCATTCATGTATTTTATATATCATTTAATTAATATCAGTAATAGATTGTCCATAAAGGCGAGCGTAATAATTTTTAAGCTGAACCCCATGATATTTTTCACATAACTTTCAATATTGCTTGAAATTATCAATTTTTTACATCATGAAAATCCCATAATAATTTTAGCTAATCTATGACTTGGCATTTAAATTCATTTTCCTCCTTTTTCTCTATTTCAAATAATGTTCTGATGAGAAACCTTTTTATGTTATCTCTTATGTACATCTCTAATTATTTCCCTAAAATAATAAATTTCTGGGAATAGAATTATAAGGTCAAAGGGTGGGCACACGCTAAGATTCTCAAACCATTTGTCAAATTGTTCTCCAGAAAGACTGCAAAAACTTTTACTCTTCTGACAATCACATCATCTTACCTTCATCAGTAACACTGTTTAAATTGTTGCCAATGTAAGTACAGGGAAATGATACCTTCATTATTTTAAATTTACATTTCAATAAATATTCAATATACAAAAACTGGCTTTTTCATATTTCTTTTGGTCTGTGGCCATTTTTCTTACATAAATTGTCAGTTCTTTTCTCTTTTTCCTATCAAGAGACTGCTCTTGTTGATTATCAGTATTCTTTATATGTGAAAGATAATTAATACAAATTAGTATTTGTAAATATTTTCCTCAGGTTCCTTGTTTTAATGTTTTTTTGTCAATTTATTTTAACTTTTAAAATGCTTAAATTTTTATGTAACCAAACCCATAATTCTTCCCCTTTCTAGTTTATTTCTTGACTTCTATATTTGGAAAACCCCTGTTTCCCCAGAGATCAAATAATCGCCTATATTTCCTTAAATTCTTGCCTTCTCTACTACACTGTGCTGATTTTTATTTCATATGGGTGAAATGTCACAGGAATAGAAAAATAACTGAAAATATCCTTAAGGTGTTTAAAAAAAAAAAAAGTAAATCCATCTTAGAAGACACTTTCACAGGCAGATAAATTATGGATGATTCTGTCCCTTTGTAATTTCAGGGATGACAATCACAGTGAGCATCAAACACCCCTAGAAAAACTCCTTTTCCCCAGGTCTTCAGAGTAGGCTTTGGGGGTCCCTAATGCTGTGGTCCCTCCAGGGAGTATGAAACTTTGGCTCACTGTGGAAAACAGACAGCTTTGGCCCCAAAATCTCCAGGCAGCCAGGTACTTCCAGAACCTCTACCCAGTGCCCAGCCCCAAATCTCAGCCTGAGAACTCAGGAAGCTCACAGGTAGGGCTGGAGGGGTCTTTCTGAGAGAAAGCAATTAAAATTCACATCACAAAAGGAATGAGGCTTTTTTGATTCTAAACTGCAAAACGTGGTGTGGTTAATCAGAGCAATTATAAATGGTAACATCATTATTCAAGCTTCTATTTCCAAACGAAGTCATTTAAATGAATACATTTTCTGCCTTGGAGCAGTGGCTGCCAGTGAGCCTGTAAAAAGAAAAGAGGAAAAAATAACAGAAGCCGCTGGTGCAAAGTCTTGGGGGATGGGGCCCGAAAGAACATGGCCTTTGGAATTGGGAGTTGGGAGCTCTGGGCAAGGCGTCAGGTCTGACCCCAGCTCTCTCTCTGACCTTGGTCAAGACCTCATCTCCCACCTGTGCAGACAAGGGAGGAGATTATCGTGTACTCAGAAGCCCTTTGGGCTCTGACATTATGGATCTGAATTCTACAGCTTATTTTAAGATCCAGCTTTTCCATATGTTGCATCTGCAATTTTATAGGAGCCATCGATGTGTTAAATGCATTCTCCTATTCAAATAAGAAGACAAATTCTTCAGAAGCTACTGCAGTCAGATTTTACCTCCTAAAACAGCTTGTTTGTGGTCACCATGAATTGTGGGGGATGGACAGCATAAGAGTTAGAATTAGAAGGTCCAGGATTCAAATCTCAGTTCAGATGGTCTTAACTGCCCTGGATTTGACAAACTTTACACCCGGTTTCTTCCTGACTATTGGCCCCTCACCTCCCTTTTCCAGATCATTTACTTTAGAAAACTTGTCATTGCAAATTCTTTCTCTGCCTGTTTGAAATGTATGTAAATCTTCTCCCAGCTTCTCAACCAGTTTTATAGTCCAAGAAACAAAATGCCTTTCTCAAGGACCTAGGAACCATCTCTTTGAAATGTAAGCTGTGAAGAAGATAGTTTTCCTGCCACCCGGTCATTGTATGTGGTTAGGAGCCTAAATTCAGTGGGTGCCTGACTCCAAGTCGTAAAACTACTTCCTGTCATGAAGATATGAGAGTTTTATCTGGTAACACCAATTAACAAACATCAAGGATCAAGGAATGCCCACATTCCAGTTCTTAAAAATTTTCCAGCACTTTGTTTCAATGAAGTTCAGTCTCTCTCCCCTGTTGCAATAGTTTTGAGTAATGTCTACCTTGCCCATTTAACTTTGTCCAGTACAATTTTTACTTACTTTCACCTGTGTGAATGCATTTCCTTCAACTTCCCTGAACCTCAGGGTCCCTAACCATGAAAGACAAGCAACAGTAAAACTCTATTTTAAGGAATGAATGAGACTGTTCAAGGAAAGAGCCTTGAAAATTATACATGCAACCAAGTGCCAAAGAACAAAGGGATAGATGCTTGCAACATCTACCTCTCTGTAACAACACCTGGGGGTCATCCCCTCACACAATGACTATGAACTTGGCCAGGGGATTGCTCTGACAGTCAGACATTTGCAAACATGCTTCAAAAAAGAGGTTTTCTAGACGCGTGCTTCTGTGCACTGGGTCTTGCCACCATGTTGCACTTAGGAACATGAAAGCATCATAAAAATGGACATGAACTAGTCAGCTAAAGGATGAGAACCCACATGGAGGAGAACCAAGACACCCCAGACTCCCACATATTAAAGATGAGAGGGGGCATTTCAATTGCATGAGAGAGCTCAACAGACCAGGCCATGTTAACCACCTACCTGGCCCACAGAATAAGCTAAATAAGACAGCTATTGTATTAAACCACTAAATTATGGGATTACTTGTTACACAGCAAAAACTAACTGATGCTAGCAGGGACTAAATTTGCTTATTTTCTTCTCCCTTTTCTAGTGGATAGCTTCAGACAGTTGCTAGAAGGGGTGAGCACCAACAACAAAAAGTCACCAGCCTAAGTCAGCTGGGCTGGGGCAGTACTTTTTTCAAGCTGGTGTTCTTACCGTCTCCCTTCAGCTCTGGAGGTCAGAATTGGACTCACAGGAAGGAGTTCCAGGCAGACAGCTGTCACCAAGGCCCTAACTCTCCTGAAGGGACATGTGGCTTTCCTATCAACCTTTTCTGGCATCAGTCATATATAGGTGTCCTGCTTTGGGTTGAAGCAACTGATGAAGAGACAGTCACTCCTTGCAGAACTGAAACACCTTCCTTAGACTGAGATTGACCCAGTGAGGCCACAAGAATTTCTACTCTTGGACAGTTAGCCCTCAGATATTCCTATTCCCTGGATATCACTAGGGGCCAGATTCTAGGCTGCAAAATAGACACACAAAAATGACTGAAAAGTCAATGATCTGTCCTCCCAGAGTTCACAGCCTGGTGCAGGAGACCATAAAGGAGCAAACAAGTAAGCAACATGATCACATCGTGTGGTAAAGATTAGAGGAGAAGAATCCCAGCACTTGGCAGAGGGTAACTGAGTCAGGGACCGTGAGCACCCCTTCGCCAGGATGGTCAACGAAGGCCTCTCTGAAGAGGTGGACGTGAAATAACATCAAAGGGTCTGAGTAAACCAGCTTGTCACAAAACTAAAGACAAAAATAATTTGTCCAAGAGAACTGTACAAAGGCCCAGAGCCAGTAAGGGCCTTTGGGAAGCCAGTGAAGAGCTATGCAGATGAAACCACAGAAGTGAACAGGACCAGCTTCACCTGCCCTCCTGACGACATGCTCCAGGTTGGCACCATAGTTTTAGTTGTAAAGGTCACAGGCTGGGGGATCTGATGACCGGAGATTCAGTTTCCTGAGTCAGGAACTATCTGCATTTACTTTCCAATTTCCCATGAACTAGATTTAATCATTACCTCCAGAGAGGTCAGGTGAGCTGTTCAAGGCAACACAGCTGGCCAAGATCAGCAAGCAGCTGCCAAAGCTGGGTAAGTTGGTTCCACAGGTTCAGACTCCAGGCTCCCTCTGGTGCCTCCTTAGTGCTGAGGTCACCTGGACCCCTGGAGGCTCTGTCTGTTCTCTTCTCGCTTTTTTCTAGCTCTCTTGTCCTCGGTGTGGGGTCATATCACAGAGCCAAAAGGAGACCCTTAAACCTCTCCCACTTTCCATTTTACTAGGTTAAATTTAGGTGACTTTGTAGCCTCTCAGGGCCATGCTGACTCCCCAAACATGCTAGAATTTCAAGTTTGGAAATAACAAGGAAGGCAAGTTAAGAAAGAAGACCTACATTGCCTGAGTGATTTTCTCGGCGGTTGCAGAGCTAAGAGCTCTTTACAGTGTCATGCTGTTTAATCCCTTTCTCAACCCCAGGAGGCTGAGCAACTTCCCAAGGTCACCAAGCAACCAAGGGCAGGGCTGCAGTGTATGCCAAGGCACCCACCAAGGTGAGCCCCACCCCTCAGATTTCCAAGTTCACTGCCGAAAGACTCCTCCAGTAGTGAATGAGAAGTTAGTATAGTAGCCCCCTACAGGACCTGAGCTCTCCCGTGGATGTGAGCCCAGAGCCCCTGCCCATGCCCCCTACAACAGAGGCAGAGGTTCCAGGCACCTGGAAACTGGCTTCCCCTTCTGTCTTGAGTGCCACCTCCTTGCCCAGGTTCCTATCTCCCTCTGGCAGCCAAATTTTTGGTGGTGATGCCTTATTCCCATTTTCCCTGCCTAACATGGACAACATATTCTCCAGGGCAAAACTGGTCCCACCTCCAGTTCCCAAAGGTTCACTCTACCCTTCTCCAAATCCATCACCCCTTCTCCTCCCCACCCCAGTCAATGTCACTCCAACCTCAACCCCCAGGCCTGGCTCTATCTAGGCAGATCTGCCACACCTACCTGGCCCTGATCTTCAGGAAAGCACCAACCACATATATGCAAATGAAGACATGCACACCCACCATACATGTACATACATGTTAACAGACGTCATTCATCGATATTGCACAATTGCACAGGCCCCTGTGTAGAAATAGGCATGTTCATATGAGCATGCATATATGTACAAGTGTGTGTGTATATACACAAGTACAAAAAGAAGTTACTACTCAAATGCCACAAAAGTCAGCTAGAAACCAAGTAAAGACTGGAATTGACAGACCATGTAAAGAGACAGAGAGAAAAAGCCTTCAACACACCAGTTAAAAGGCCCCTACTATTGTCTATCACACAGAGCTTGTAAAAAGACCAAATTATCTCTGACACAAATACAACTCTCCTCTTTCTGAGGAAGGATTCCAATAAAGATAAGAGCTTTCTCATTATTCTAATGTGGAACAAAAACAATCTCCCCTTCAAAAATCAGCACACTGGAATAAAACATCTTTAGTTAACACTGCAGCTCTCTGGCCCCACCCAGGACTCCAAGCTCAGGCAACAATCACGCAGGAAATTTTCTTGAGCACCTACTGTGTGCACTCACACACATTATCTTATTTAATTCTCACAATCGCTTCCCAGGTAGGTATCATTATTTACACGCCAGAGAGAAGTAAAAAGGCTCAGAGAAGTTATTTCACTTGACCAAATCTGATTGGACCTAAGTTCAGTCTCTGTGCGCAACCAAGCCTAAGTCGGAAGCACTAAAGACAAGAATTGTCCACAAAGGAGTATCACAGGAGAAGAGCCTGGGTGGCATGGCGTGGGGAGCCTTCCCAGGCCTGGACTCTGAGGTATATTAATTTAGAGGAAAAAAGAAGAGTAAGACAGCAGGCAACCCAGGAAGGAGGAACGAGGGGGAAAGACAGAAAGTCCCATGAGCGCGCCCCACACAGCAGGAGGAGTGGGAAGAAAGACCAGGCTGGAAGCTGACGCTGGAAGTCAGGGCTGTAAAGGACATACGGAAGAGCCAGGACGCTCATCTTCTGTGCATTTTTATGGCTGAACAACTCAAAGCAGGCCAGGTCCTGTGCTAGAAAATAGGGACACAGCAGCCACCAGAACAGAACAGGACTAACACACCAACCCTCAGAAGCTTACCGTCTCGTGGGGAAACAGACGGAAAACCATAAGTAGGATTTTTTTTATATTTTATATAAAAAGAGGCTGATGTCGGTGCAGGTGGTAGATGGCATCACCCCAGCTGCTGCCCTGGGTGTTGTGCCATCTCTGTACCACTCTACAGAGGGAGGGGAGCTGGGGAGTACAAAGACAGCAGCAGGTTAGGGTAAGGGGAGGTCATCATTCTAAAGAGCGGTCACAATTGGCCTCGTTGAGGGGATGAAACTGAACAAAGACTGGAAGGAGTGAGAGACCAGACCCGGTGGGTGCCTGCAGGTATTAGGAAGAGTCAGAAAGGGGTGTGTTTCCCGGCACAGGAAACAGGCAAGTGGTCAAGTGAACGAGGTGAGAGAAATAGGACACAAGGTCTAAATTTACCCCTTGAACTAAAGCTGCCTCGAAAGGTGAGACCACAGAGAAATAAAATTAGTACAGTGGTAGAGAGAGGCGAGCTTACTGGTGATTACTTCATTCATCTGTGGAAATCATCCATTCCATCAACCGAGCAGCAGGGAACGCCAGTATATTAATAGGACATTCAACTAATAGCTGACATTAATATGGAGATCTGATCCTCTGCCAGCTAATATTTTACTGTACACAGGCTAACTTCCTGAGGCCACAGGAGACAAGAGAACCTTTAAGGCAGATTTCCTTGTCTAACAGAAGTATTTCCGGAGAGCCACTGGGGGTTGAGGGCACAGAACTGGGGTATTCCCAGCTCCACTGTGCCTCACAGGGGACTTCTCTCACTTGACGCTGAAGATCCCTTAAAGGTAGAGAGTGTCAGCAGCCCACCTTGTCGATGAAGAAATTAAAGCACAGGATGGCAGACACCAGCAATCCCTGAGCCTTGGAAAGGGGCTATATAATGGGGGCTTCTTGGAGAGCCTGGAGCTGGGGCCATACTTTGTAAGAGGAGAACCAAGCACTCCCTGCAGCTGCCGGAGAAATGGGTGCCTTGCTGGTCATGTCCCAGCATCAAGCCAGGCAGACGGGAGAACTCCCACACTGCTACCCCGGCCTCAGCATCTCTGACCCTCAGTTGGTCCTGGGGCCAGAGCTCAGGGGAGTAGGTGGCACAGCCCCCACCTACCACCTGCACCACTGCACCAGCCTCCTCCAGCCTCCCCCGGCCCACCTTCCATCCATGCTCCCCATGGAGGCCAGGGAGATCTCCCTAAGGTCCCCCAGCCTCATGGCACCCCCCACTGAAACTCCTCCCACTTCCTTTTGCTCTGCCCTACCCTGTCCCACCATGTGTGGCTATTTAAATTTATTCTTGATGATAGTCAATAAATTAAAAATTCAGTTCCTCAGATGCACAGGTCACAAGTGCAAACCAGCTACCTCCGGTCTGGCTATCCTGGGGGTCGGAGCAGACGTGGGGTGCTGTCATCACACAGAAAGTTCCAGGGGCAGAGCTGGCTTAGATGACCAACCCCAGCTCCTCGCGTGGCCCACCGGGCCTGGCCGCCTCTCCTGCCAGACCTTCAAGAGCTCCTCTGACGGATTCTTCATGACATCGCTTCCCCTCAATCACCAGCCCTTTCTGCAGACGCTCAGTTCTTCAGTCCTCACCCACCTGGGGTCTGCTCCTCCTGCTGTTTCCTCAGGCCAGTTCTACCACATCCTTCAGTAGTTACTTCACTTCCTCAGAGGCGTCATTTCTGACACCCTAAACTTTAATCACACACAGGCGTTGTCACAGCAGTCACTCCTGTCTCTCGCTGTTGCCTGCCTTGTTTTTCATGTTCTTGTTAACACGTGACACCTGAAGCCACAGGAAGAGGAGAGGCTGCCGAGGGCGGGCGACCTTTCCAGCTCACTCACGCAGCTGTTGGCAACAGGGCACGGGGACCTCTTCACGGACCACTCACCACCGGGCAGCTGGCTTCCCTCAGAGCAAGAGACCCCAGAGAGGAAGACCAAGACAGAGCTGCAGTGTCTTCTACTACAATCGAATCCTGGAAGAGACCTAGCATCACTTCTGCTGAATTCCACTGCTCACACACGCCAGACCTGCGACAGCGAGCAGCACTAACGAGGGTGTGAAAAGCAGCAGGCAGGGGTCCTGGGAGCCCTTGGGGAGACTGGCTACCCCAGGTTATCTCTCCTGTTTTCCCTGTGTTCCCAGAGTGCTGGGCATAGAAAAAGTGTACCATGAATATTGTTAAAAGAAAGAACGGTTAAGCAATCGTCTGTTTCTTCTTCTATGGAACACAAGAGTGAGGTCTGAAAACACTTATTGCTTCTTCCCATCCACACTATCCACTGGCCCATTTGGAGGGTGCAGTCTCTGTGCCTGTCTTGCTCTTTAACTGTGGTATATGAATGAAGGTAGGTAGATTTGTGGTCCAAGGGGCTGTTGTCTCAGGGATGGGGTGTTGCAAGAAGAGACATTCAAGGCTTCCCTCTCTCTGACTCTGGTCTGATCCAGGGTGCCCACCCGCCCTGTGCTGAAAGTAACTCTGCCTCACATCACACAGGGACCAACAGGTTCATGATGGTCAATGAAATTATATGTCCCGTGCAGCAGGGAAGCACGCACACCCGAAGGACGAGCAGAGTCATTGACTTTTTATTAAATGCTTCTCCTGGGCAATAAACCAGGAGAGACAGAGGCTGCAGAGAAAGAGGAGCACCTAGTCAGAACCGGTGACTAAATCAATCCCCAGCACAGAGCGGCACACCAAGTCTTGACACTAGGTCAAAAAGGCCATTGGCAGCCCATGCTGGGAATGAGGGCAACCAACTGGCAAGCCAATCAGCACCTTGTGATCATCAATGCCAACCACCAAGATGATGATGGACTCGTACTACCTACCATGTATTAAGCACCCACTACAACCCAGGCACTCCCCAAACTTCATCCCTGATTATTATGATAGGTGATATGAAAATGAAAAACAAAAATCAAAACATCCAAACAGGGGCCTCCCCGGTGGCGCAGAAGCTAAGCGCTGCACTGTGGAGCTGTCGGCAGCGGCGACGCGAGTTCGACGCCCAGCCAGGGAGAATCCCACATGGCGTGGCAGACCTCTCCTGCCTCACCTGCTGCTCCCCTCAGCAGTGTATTTCTGATCTGCCTGTTCTGCTCCCCACTCTGTCTCTGGTGAACCCTCTCGCCGCCCCACGCCTCTGTCCTGTACCCCAGCTTGTATGTATAAATAAAATAAAATCTAAAAAAAAAAAAATCCAAACAGACCACAGTTTTGATGCTGTTGAAGGTCCAGTCCCAAGAATGACCAAGCACTTGACATATTAAGTCATGTAGACACACCAACCACCTACAAGAAAATGAAGGCACATCTACAAGCCCAAGACCACCCAGGATTCAAATGGGACCAATCCCCACTTGACAATCTTTCCACCAATCAGAACTGCTCTGAGGATTTCATTTGCATAAAGTGGAAACTTCCCGCCTCTTGATGTACATAAGCACCTCCCACCCCAGACAACTTGAACAAAGCTCCAGTACTTTTTGGGTCTGTGTCTTCTGGGTTACCATCCTAAAGTCCCAAATAAACATTTTCCTCATACCCTCTCTGGTAGTTTCAATCTGTAGTCATTTCTAGGGTTTATTTTGGTTTAGTCTTATCTGTTCCTTTGTTGTTTTTTTTATATTTCATGCATGAATGAAATCATTCAGTACTTTTTCTTCCTGAATTATTTTGCTTAGCAAAATATCCTCCAGTTCCTACATAATTTCAGAAATGGCAAGATTTCATCTTTTTTTATAGCTGAGTAGTATTCCACTGTGTGTGTATATATCACCTCTTCTTAATCCAATCATCTAACATGGTTGTTTCCATGTCCATGTAGATAAAGCTGTAATAAACAACATATGAAATAAACCTTTTTGGTTTGATGGTTTCATGTTCTTTGGGGAGATGTCTAAGTAGGATTGTTGAGTCACACAGTATTTCCATTTTTAGTTTCCTAAGGTAAATTCAGATTACTTTCAAAAATGACCACGCCAGTTTATATTCCCACCAATAGTGTAATGGGGATGTTCTTTCTCTGCATCGTCTCCAGCAATTACTGTTGGGGGTCATTGTAGTGTCATTCACTCATATGTACACAATTATCATTCATTGTGCTTTGAGCTGCATCACCCAAGTAAAACCTTACCACTTGGTTTTTCAGTCGCAAGCCTTTGATTCTAACTCCACAACCACGCCTTCCTTCCTCCCTCAATAAATTCCTTAATAGCAGGAAAGTATACAGATTTCTGTATTTTATACAATTTTGCTCTCACTCTTCATTTACCTTCCTTAAGTATCTTTTCAATTGGCAAAATTGGTGATTGAAAACTGAAATTGTGAAATGTGAACTTAATGTCACCCAGAATTTGAAAGTTAATGAGAGAAGCACAGAAAAACTTCAAATCACAGAAGAGCATTCTATAATTATGTTGTTCCTTGGGCCTCCCACAAGAGCACGAGCCCTCAGGAGGCTGCTGAATAAAGAGAAGCAGCAAAAGTCACATACAAATGGTGTTTAGAGTCTGGGCTTTCATAGATCAATTATTATTGGTTATTATAGAAGCTCAAAATGGTCCCAGGTAAAATGATGCTTCACACACAAAATACCTACCAACTTATTAAGCCATCATTTTTTTCAAAGAGATCTTTAAAAAATAATGTGCACTTCTAAAAGATATTTTTTAATATTTTTATTGTTATTTATATCTTTTACATTTTTGTATTCCCCTTGGGTAACCCACCACCAATTCACCCATGATCCATCTCCATGGTCCCTTGTGTCCTTTTCTACTCCATTTTGTGCTCTTATCCTGCCCGCCCCATCCTCCCCACTGAGTGTCTCTCTCCTATTTGGTTAAAAGATATTTTAAAAGTTAAGAAAGTATGACTGTGAAAGATTTACAACAGAGACTGGCAAACTATAGCCTACTGCCTGGTTTTGTGAATAAATTTTATGGGAAAAGATATTTACTAGCTGAGCCTTTAGAGAAATGTTTGCCAGCCCTGATGTAGCTATTTCACAGAGGTTTTATTCAATATATTCATTTGATGCTTATGAAGCTATTTATTGATAAGTGACTGAAAGTAAAATTATCGAGTACATGGAATGTTAGATTGTTTTGTTTGGGGCAAGCAAAACAATTGATTTTTTAAAATGTATTCACTTATTCACAAATGAGCCCAAATCAATAATAGACAAAGCTATGGAGAGTCACAATAAGACTGATGCCCTAGAACTGTCTCATTCGTCAGACATCACCTCCTTTGGGGCTCTGATGGTGGGTGTGGTATGAGAACATCCATTTGCAGAGGTGTGAACTTTTACCCCAGAAACATATACAGTACTATCGATATTAATCAATACTACCTAGAAAAACATAATTGAAACAAAATGTACATATTCAGCAGGATCGTTAAAATGATGAATCTTGGAAAAATAAAGCAAAATGGTCTTCTGGATTATAGTTTAAACAAGTACACAGTAAAATGAAAAATGACTTTGAAAACTTAGGCACTGCCACTGTTTTAGAAGTCTAGGTCAGAACCTTGTATTTCCTCGTGGAAGGGATAAGATGGTATAACAGAGAAAGGTCAAAATCTAAATAAGAAGCACTAATTCATTTCCCAGCCTAATGAAAAAGGAGCTGCAAAATTAGATAATCTAGCAGATACTGTTTCCTAACTGCAAAACAATTGTGTGGAGCAGGCTGTTGATTAGCGGGGGTCCTGTTCTATAGAAGGCAAGGGCTAAAGATTATCTAGTAGAAGTAGAGGTGTTCTATTTGTAAATTCGAGGGTAGAAGAAGAGATTTACAGGTGTTAGATCTTGTGGAGGGAGGAAAACAAGCCCAGGGGAAAAGGCAGGTAGAACTTGGAAATGGTTTGCATTCCTTAACCTACAAAATTGAAGGGAGGTAAAAACAGAGTAAGAATTTGATTAAGCAAAGTTAAAGGTCTTCCTTACTTTTATACTGTACAAATCTACTCTTCGTGGGTTGGAAAAGAAGCTTCTTTTGCATGCTAATGAAATAATCATGGAGGTCAGTCACCCCCAGCCTAATGCAAGGGTCTGCAAACTTCTGAGAAGCAATTCAGATAGCAAACAGCACTGGCGGTGCAGCCCATATAGGATCTATTACAACGACCTGCCTCTACCATTAAAGAGCAAAAGCAGCCACAGACAACACAGAAATAAATGAGCATAGCTAAGTTCCAGGAAAAGTGTGTTTTTTCAAAAGGAGGGCTATCCCAAATACTGGATGATTCCATGAGTGGGTTGGGTGGGGTGGTATATATGAGTTACCTTAAAATAGGCAAATTCACAGGACAGAAAACAGAATGGTGGTCCCAGGGATTAGAGAAAGGAGAACATAGGGAGTGATTTGATGGGTACAGAATTCTGGGATGATGAAAAAGTTCTGGAAATGGATAATGGCATGGTTGAATAACATTATGAATGTTTGTGCCACCAAACGGTATACTTAAAAATTGTTAAAATATGGGGGCCTCCCTGGTGGCGCAGTGGTTAAGCGCTACGCTGTGGAGCTGTCGGCAGCAGTGACACGAGTTCGACGCCCAGCCAGGGAGAATCCCACATGGCGCGGCAGACCTCTCCTGCCTTGCCCGCTGCTCCCCTCAGCAGTGTATTTCTGATCTGCCTGTTCTGCTACCCGCTCTGTCTCTGGTGAATCCTCTCGCCGCCCCATGCCTCTGGCCTATACCCCAGCTTGTATGTATAAATAAAAAAAAATAAAATAAAAAAAATAAAAAATAAATTGTTAAAATGGAGCCTCCCTGGTGGCACAGCGGTTAAGCGCTGCACTGTGGAGCTGTCGGCAGCAGCGATGCGAGTTCGACGCCCGGCCGGAGAGAATCCCACATGGTGCGGCAGACCTCTCCTGCCTCGCCCGCTGCTCCCCTCAGCAGTGTATTTCTGATCTGCCTGTTCTGCTCCCCACTCTGTCTCTGGTGAACCCTCTCGCCGCCCAACACCTCTGGTCTGTACCCCAGCTTGTATGTATAAATAAATAAATCTTTAAAAAAAATTGTTAAAATGGTAAATTTCATGTTACATATATCTTGCCACAATAAAAAATTTTAAAACAATTATATATAACATGTCAACACACATATCTGACTTCTGCTGCGAGCATCTGTGACCCCCTCCTGGGAACCCAGGGATATGATCCATCCAATGGAGTGAAAAGTCCCAGGGGACAGCTTTACAACCAGGTTCAAATACAAAACTTTGTAGGATTCACAAAAGCATCTTAGGAAGGCTAGCAGGTCAAAAGTTCCTCCAGACGTGTCTGACGAACTGTTAATTCAAGATATTGCTCTGTGTAGTCTAGGATCTGGAGACCCCAGCTGCCCCTGTACATCTTTCTTTCTCTCCCAAAACAAGAAGTTAATAGGCTCAGCCAGCAATCAAGGTAAAATTCATTTTCAAGATTTTTTTTTTGCATAGAAGAACTGGGGTGCAGGCCAGAGGTGTGGGGTAAGAGGATTCACCAGAGACGAGTAGGAGCAGAACAAGTGGATTTACTGAAATACACTACTGAGGGGAGCAGTGAGCAAGTCAGGAGAGGCCTGCTGTGCCAAATGTGGGTCAGCTCCCTGGCTGGGAATCGAACTCAGACCATCATAGTGATAGCACTGAGATTTATCCTCAGGGCACAAGGGAGGCCCCAAGGCAAAATTCTCAACATTTAATGACCAATGTCAAGATGACTGAGCCATGAATTTATCTTTTTTGATCACTGAGTAGTATTCCCTTGTGTATATATACCACACCTCCTTGTCAAAACATTAATAAGTAATAGTACTTCATTTTTTAAAATAATAACTAAATAAATACCTGACCCAGAAATGGGGTGGGGAAAAGAAAAAAAAAAAAGATGACTGAGCCAAGAAAGGACATTGGAGTCAACTAGGAGGTACAGTTCCAGCTATTTGCTGCTGTGCAACAAGTCACCCCAAAATGACTGACTTCAAATAATCACCATCGGCAATCTCACATGGTCTCCACAGTTCAGGAATGTGGGACCAGCTTGGCTGTGCACTCGGGCTTGGGAGCCCTTGTATGATTTTTAGTTTATTTACCTATGAATAAAATAAAAGCTATGAGTGATAAAGAGAATATTCTTGGTTCTCTTTTTTTGCTCGCAGACTCCTTCTACCCCCATTTCCCACAGCTGGTAAACAAGACCAAATGACATAGCGGTCGGACCTCTTACCACCAGAACCAGCCCACGTGGGCTGACGGTACTTATTCATGCCCCAGCCCAGCAGCACCCTGACCCATCCGCCTGGTGATTTTCCTGACATCGCCCGAAACACAGTGAAATAACCAATTTCTGCGAGCACGGCCTGTTGAAATATTTGACACAAACAGATGAGAAATTGCCTGGACTGAGAGCCCAAAAAGCATTGTCACCTCTGGCTCAACGTAATCTTCCCAGCGACAGTCTCAAGGCCACAGCTCTCACCCATTAAATGACAGGAAGGGAAGAAAATGTATTTGATGTTGTTTTTTGCTGTAATTTAAAATGTCTATAGCACAGGTAAGACTAGGGATTTATTAAACCCTGTTTAAATGATCTCTTTCTAGACATACAAGACCACCTCATCCCTGTGTCCTTCTAATAACGCATCAGGACCATGTGCCTGGGTTCCTACCTACCAACTGTAGGGGGTGTAGACCACTTTTAATCTGACCCTAAAACCCCCAGATAACACTCTATTCTGACTCTTCTTTTCAATACCAAACCCAGCGGCCACATGTCAGTGTTCCAACATAAAGAGATGCTGAGCCACCAGGGGGGCATCACAACACCCACATTGAAATGCAGTTTTAATTAGACATTAGTGTGTGTGTATCAAGTCATCCAGGCTTTTCTTCCTTTCCTGCCCCAATGGTGAAAATCAAATTAAGAAAATCCAAGTGCTATTGGAATTTGGGGCAATCCAAGCTTTTCTTACATAGCCTATCTCCCACCTTGAAGACTGTTGGATTCCAGGCCCGTTCCCCAACCTCAGCAGTCACCGAGCTTCCGGAGTTTATTTGTTATTGCAGTATAACTGAGTCTAGCCTGACGAATGTAATATTATGTTAAAATCAACATGAATATATTCATGAGGTGAATTAAAAATTCACATGAATTTTTTAAGTTAAAAATGAAACTTTAAATAAGTGTCCTGCTTGAGGCAGGCTACTCTGGCTTTGCCCCAGACCCCTGGGGAGCACACACACACTCGTCCGCTATTAGGAAAACTTCAATGGAAATATCTGAGCAGCCTCCTAAGGCGTTTGACAGTCTCTGGAGCCAGATGAAACTCAGTTCTGTGACTTCCTAACTGAATCACTGAGCAAGTCACTCCCCTTTGCTAAGCCTCCAATTATGTGATGGAGGAACAACAATGGCTACTGGGTGTGGTGGTCACCATTTGGGTCAGCTGGCTGGCAAGGAGAGCAAATACTGTCACAGAGAAGCAACAGCCCGTTGAGTATTTGAAAAAGATGAGACCTAGGTAGACATGCCCGAGATGAGAGAGAAATGTAAAAGCTTTTAAAGAAGTAAAATCATTCATTATGATAAATAATAGTGTTTTGGGAATGATCAGGTATCTTTTGAGAAGGGTCCGGAAGGGCCCAATGACCTGAGAAAGAAGAGCCAGCAACAGCTGGTGAGAGACCCAAGTGGATGAAGGGCGCTGGCCCACAGAACTACCCGTTGTATTATTTATCTACTGCTGCAGAACAAATCACTTCAAATCTTGGCAGCTTAAGACAACAAACATTCATTATCTCGCCATTTTTTTTGATCAGGAGTTCAGGACCAGGGGGAGTCCAGCTAAGGCCCCTTGTAAGCTCCATTCAAGATGAATAAACAATTCAAAAGAGAAACAAACCCAGTGACCCTAAGTCAGAGTCCATATGGAAAGTGTTATTGAAAAGGGAAGAGAACCTAAGCAGGGGGACGGGGAACTAGGACACCCCAGTTCTCTCTCATGTCTACCTTTCAATCAGAGTCACCCAGTTTGGGTGACTTGAGAACACAGATGATCCTTAAAACCCTTCCTTGTTCTGAAACTCAGGGTACTGGGGCCCAAGTGGTCATCCCAAGACACTGGGCACGAGAGATGAGGGCAGAAGCACACAGCAGGCCCCACTGAGATGCCCTGGGAAGGGTTGTCTGAAGCTTCTTCCCACACCCTGAAGAGAAGGGTGAGGCCATCCGGTCCATTGCATCCCACACAGCACAGAGATCCATTCCTCAAAGCCAGAGCCTCTCCCATTGTTTGTTTGTTTGTTTGAACTTATTTTCTTTTTCTCTGAGAAGTCTATTTCTGTTTTGACACCAATCCAACTCAACCAGTGGCTGCCCACCTCATGTACCCCAGTCCCTCTTGTTCCCCATGGGTGAGCTTACGAAGGACACAACCAATTACCAGGTGAAAGAACAAGAGGACGTTTCCAGCAGTGCATGGGCTATAAGGAGCATCAGAAAAGGAGGGATTGGGAGAGCCAGCATGCATGTAAGCAGCTCCACTCCGTCTGAGTCCTCCGAGTGGAGCGCCAGCCACCTGAGGAAGCAGGCACTGTCACTACTGCGTGTTACAGAAGACCACAGCGAGCCTCCCTCTGAACAGCCACCTCAGACAACACCCAGCAGGGAGTGAACATGGGAGGCAGGATCTGGGTATGTGAAGCCAGGGCCTGTGGTAAAGTGGACAGGAAAGAGGGAGAGAAACAGGGAAGCTGCATCCACAGAGCCGGCAGGGAAGGAGGACCTTGGTCTTCCTGGTGGGTGTGTTGGTGGCATGCAAGGTTGGGTGCATGGCACACACAAAAGCGCCTCTGCTATGAAAGAGATTTAAAGACATCAGGGAACTCTCAGGGTGTGTTGTGGGTAGGGAGATCTCGCCTATTAGAAAAATATCTGTCTTGGTGTAAAAAGAAAAGGAGGGAGAGGAATGGTCATTAGAGCCAACTGGCAGTTACTTGAGAACCGGAAGTAAAATGTAAAATGGGGATAATGCTAGTACCCATCGCTTGTTAGAAAGGCTAAGGGGGTCGGTGTATTTAATGCTTAAAGGGGTAACTAGCATGTAGTAATAGTTCAATAAATGTTTGCTCTTGTGATTATTAGGGGGAAAGAGAGAGTACTGCAGAGCTGGAATACCAGAATTCTAATCCCACTCAACCATTCCACAAGTCTGTGGCCATGGAGAACACCCAGAAGCTTTCTGTACAAGGAAGGAAACAACCCATCTCTGAGGAGTTAAGGCAGATTGTATTTTCTAAGATGGCTGCAACCTGGTCCTCTGCACAAAAGTTGCCAATAATGTGGAGACCAGTTCTCCTCCCTTTGACTATGGAGAGTCCTTCCACGAATAGGATATAAAGGAAGTAATCTCTGTGAATTCTGAGAGTAGGTAGGAAAAAGCCACACAGTTTCTCCTTACTTCCTCTGGGATGTTCACTTTGAGAACTGAGCCTCCATGCTGTGAGGAAGTCCAAGAGACATGAAACAGCACATAGAGAAAGAAACCAAGGTCCCCCGCCACCAATCCAGCTGAGCTGCCAGCAGTCACTTGGCAGTCAGGTAAGTGAGCCACTGTCAAATCCCTAGATAGCCTGTCCAGCAGGTACTAGAGAGAACAGACATAAATTCTTCCACTTAGTTTTGCCTAATATGTATATGAGCAAAATGACTGTGGACATTCTGAGCCACTAAGTTTTAGAGTGGTTTGTTTTAGCTATAGTTACTGGGACAGTAACACTGGGGAGATTGTTAAATGAAAATAAAACTGTACTCAGCTTAGTGCCTGAGATGTGTTAAGTGCTCCTTAGCTTGATCTTTGTTGGTATTGTTCAGTAACCTCCCAAAGTCACACAGCTAATAAAGATCATGACCATGGTTCAATGGAAGGCCCTCGGTCCCAACTCATGTTATTCTAATGATCCAGGTAAGTAAATCCAGTGTCCAAGGATTTAAATGCCTCTTCTTCTTCTGCTCTCAGCTGGGAGGTTGGAATAATAAGATGATGAGAACATAGGCCATGCTGCTTTGGGGTCTCTAGACTAGCGTTTTGATTGGAAAAAAAAAAAGGAGAATGAAGAGACAATGGTTGAAGGAACAATGACAAGCCTTCTCTCTTTTCCTTAATCCAAGATCCAAAAGTTTGAGACACTTGTTTCTCAAGAGAAAAAATGTCCCCTCTATGGAATAGTAAAAATATGCCAACATTGACCAGCAGATAGATGAGAATGCATAATTCACAACTTGCTGTCTCCCTGGACTGACGTGGGAGGAGCAGGTTGAGCTTCAGGTCAGGAAAAAAAAACAAATTCTAGCTGTTGCATCCCAGCACCTAAGTATTCAATTACTGAAAGCTGGTGTCCCCAGGAGACCAATGGAACCTGGATCAGCATCAAAACCTTTCTTAATACAATTCTACAGTAAGCCGAGATATGCAGCACCCTGGCAATTGATATGCAAATTAAATAAACAAAACGACATAATAAATAATTAAATCAGTCTAACATGATGAATGAATTAATCATACTGGAGTGATGAGAAGAAGAGTCGGCACTGTCACCCAGAAGATCATTGATTTAAAAAAAAAAATGAAACATTCATGATGAGGCCATTTCAGTATAAGATGGGGCTTCTTATATTGATTATCTGAACAGAGTGGGTACTCAATAAATATTAGTGGAATCAACTGGACTTCTGCCACCAAGACCACTCCTCTGCAGTCTATGGAATCACTCATTCAATAAGCGATTGCACAGACATGTTCTCATTTCAATCTTATTTAGAATAAAATCACTTTGTAAGGGAAGGTGCTCAAAACAAATCACCCCAAGATTCTGAGTCAGATCTCCTCAAGATGCCTGCTTTGGCATGCAGATTATTTCAGGTTGAGAACAATGAATGTCCTGGCTTAGGAAAAGTTCTTGCTCTTCCCTTAATGGAAGAAGTGATTTCCACTCCCTTTCACTACCTAGAAGAATAGAGATTGGGGGTCTAGAGCCACGAGGGAAAATTCCCCACCCCTCTGGGTTCCTCTCATGATGGATAAGTAATCAAAACAGCATCAGACAAAAGCAAACGAAAAATCAGTTTAATAACATATGTAAGGAGAATTTATACAGCTGTAAATTCTGAAGAATAATGGAATGGATCGGGAATATTCTGTGTTTACAACCTGAGGCATCAAGGAGGAAGAAGGGGAGACTCCATATGACAGACATTAAGGAGATTATGTCATCCTTTCTCTGAGAGTAAAGATGAAATTCTATGCTAAAGAGGACATGTTTACTCATAAATTTATACGTGAATGAAATCCCCCCAAACTACACTCTTCTAGGTCATAAAAGGGAGAGCAGTGACTGCTTCTCCAATTAGGAAAAGGGCAGAGGCTTAGGAAATGAAATCTCTTCTTCTATTACAGAAGGGTAAAGGACTTGGACAAGTGTGTCCTCCTCAGTCTCCAGGACACTCATTATTCTCAACTCATAACACAGCGGTTGCCAGAATGGATGGGGGTAGGGAGGAGGGACAGGGGAGCAGATGTGACAGGACAGACACTGAAGCGTTGATGGAGAATGAATGAAATATGTGCCTATAGGGGTGTGAATTTCTACTCCCCAAGATATATATTTATGCAGACAATCAGCAAATCAATAAAATTCAAGGAAAAACAATCTGAACTCTTTCAGTAATGGTAATAGACCTCCTAAGATTCACAGGGCCTCAATTGTCCTCTAGGTTCCATATCCAAGTAACAGAAGACCCACTATGAGCTCACTGAGAAAACATGACCCTTTTGGGGGAAACAATGCCACGGCTACTATTCAGGTGTAGGATTATCTACACAGCTGTCCTCTCTAGCTGAGAAGCCCATCCTTACCTTCAAAGTAAACATGCAGTTATCACCCGCTCTTTGAGTGAAGGCCCCATCCTTTTCCTTCAGCACCTCAGGCCCCCGCCCCGGGGAAAGGTAAGGATTCCCTGTGGTATCCTAGATTCCCAGAGACAATGGAGCATTATCCACAGAGATGTGAGAGAAAAGATGTTCTGCAATACCCAGTCAATGCTCATGTGTAATGGGAGGAGGAGGAGGACAAAAGGGGAAAAGATGAGCATGTAAAATGGGAAAGGGAGAGGAAAGAAGACAAGTAAAAAAAGATGAAGATCATGATAATTTCAAATATTTTTTTTAAATAATTTTTTTTTAAGATTTATTTATTTATACATACAAGCTGGGGTGCAGACCAGAGGTATGGGGCGGCGAGAGGGTCCACCAGAGACAGAGTGGGGAGCAGAACAGGCAGATCAGAAATACACTGCTGAGGGGAGCAGCGGGCGAGGCAGGAGAGGTCTGCCGCACCATGTGGGACTCTCCCTGGCTGGGCGTCGAACTCGCATCGCACGCTGCCGACAGCTCCACAGCGCAGTGCTCAACCGCTGAGCCACCAGGGAGGCCCAATTTCAAATATTTAAGAACTCTAAAAGACAGATGCCAATACACCATTGCTGCAAAACATTAAGTCATACCCTAAATAACCAAAAGCCCAATCAAAATGCAGATGTCAAAAATGAGCAAGTACTGATATGAATGTAGTTTATTCATATCACTTTTATGAAATTCAAAAACTGAATTAAGTACAAAATGGCAGTAAATATTATTAGATAAAATTTTAACCATAAAATTTTACTAGTTGTAAAATATAGTCTTACAGTTATAAATGAAAGTAGACTGTATGTTTTCCATGTCACAGAGATGAATACTCCTAACAGACAGAAAACAAATTTAAAGGCGAAGACACCAATGAAAACTAAAATCAGAGAAGGAATAATATAGTAAGAGAGTCTCAAAATGAATCCAAAACCAATAAAAATATATATTTATTAGGGAGAAAACTAAGGCTGTAACTTAGATGAAACTTAAAGATGTAACTTAAAGATGAAAAATGTACCACACAAAATATACAGACAAAAGTAAGTATATAGGTATAGGTAAGTAGATAGGTAGGTAGATAGACAGATACTCATTGACAGATACAGACACAGATACAGAGATATATAAAGACACAGCATACTAGGAAAAATTTATTGAAAATGAAAATAGACATTACTATAGATGATTAGGTTGAATTCTGTGAGGGGAATGGTATTCACTTTTATCAAAAGAAGATTAATTTTAAATTGACAAACTGGTACAATCCATAATAAAGTTATAACTGTCAAAATATCTATGGTCTGCATAACATAGCATCAAACATTATAAATAAAAAGCTGTGGAAATGAGGCGAGGTAAAGAAAATAATAACAAGAGCTATTCAGAAAGATACTAAGCATTAAAGTAGGGAACTTGATAATATAGTATTATTAAAGCCAATGTTAACGCTTCATTCTTAATTTGTGTACTGAAAATAGAGAATGTGTTTCCTTTTCTAATTCCTACTAAGTAGTTATAAAATCAACCAACATTAAATAACCAGGAAAATACCATTAAATGCCCAAAAAAGAAATTAATAATATAGATTTTATTCTCCATTCACACTTCAATAAGCTAGGAATTCATTTCAGGAGTAGAACAAAATAATTATTCCAACAACTTGGAAATAATTATTGGGTCAAAAACAAAACCAAAATAGCAATTACAGAATTTTAGAGAACAGCAATAAAGAAAGTAGCACATATCAAAATATATGGAAAGTGGCCAAAGTGAACTCAAAGTAAATTTCAAGCTTTAAATACTTAAAACTGAGCAAGAAATACAATAAGTCAATTATTTAAGAAACTAGAAAATAAAAAGTTGAGTGAAGCAGGAAAAGGGCTTAATAAAGATCAAAGCAGAAATTACAACAACAACAAAACAGGAAAACGCCAAAATTAATAAATAAATAAATCCAAGACTTAATTATTTGAGAAAACGACAACAAAGTAGATAAATCATAAAACAGTCAAATAAAAAAAAAAATAAAGGCATGAGAAAAATAGAAACGAAAAGTTACAGGGAAAAAATTAGAATATAAAAATTTCAGAAAAAATTGAAAGGATCATCTGTCTGCCAATAAATTTGGGAACTGTAAAAAATTGAATACATATAATATGCACATATACACCTCTACCAAAATAAAGTGCTGCACTGTCTAGGGTAATTTGTGGGGTACTGTAAACCCCTTAGGGCCTTGCTATTAGAGGGCTGGTTCAAGCCCCAGCAACATGGATATGATTTGGGTGCCTGTGAGAAAGGCAGACCTCAAAACCCTACCAGAACTTAGTGAATCTACATTTTAACAAGATTCCCAGGAGATCCATAAGGCAAATAAAAGTTTGAGAAGTAAGATTCAAGATTTAGAGAAGGAAATTAAGATAGTACATTAAAAAAATCTTCAAATTATTTCATTTATAGATTCAAAATTCTAAACTAAAATTTCCAACAAAATTAATCCCACACTTTATTAAATAAATATCACACTACAAAGAAGTGGCACTCATTCGAGGTCGATGACAGTAGTTCATTATTAAATCCATTAACAGAAAAATATCAGTGAATTTACATAAAAAATCATTTTAAGCTGAGGAAGACTTTTCTGAGTATTGTTGTGATGCCAGAAAAGATAAAAGCAATGGTAAAAATAATTCATACAATTTTTTAAGTCCCCATTGCAAAAATCATTAAAATTATAAACAAGATTTAATGAAAAATGACTAACTTGGAAAATACATTTGGAACTTCTGACAAGTAGTTATTATTTAGAATGTATAAAGAGCTACTAAAACTCACCAAGAAAAAGACAACCACTCAACAATGAGTGAATGATATTAACCAAGTCATAAAAGAAAGCAAATGGTCATTCATTCAACATATGAGCATCTATTTGCCAGGCACCATTCAAAGTTCTATTCTAGGTTCTGCAAAGAAAAGAAAATAACTTCCTGTAAGTAAAGATACTCTAATAAAATTTCAAGCACAAGCCAACTGCATAGTTACCCAACTAACAAAGGCAAATATTAAAAAGATTAATATCCTGGGTTGACAAGATGTCAGGAATTGAAAACCTTCCCACATCAACAATGGAGTTTAAAATGGTATACCAATGCACTAGCATTAAATTTGCTTAAATATTTTAAAGGCATACTTTTTAACAGACTGTATCCAAAGGAAATAGACAGTATGAGACCATCATCAAAACAAAACAAATGTCCATCAACAGAAGGGCATAAAACAACCTCATTGCATTTTTCAGTCTCTTATTATTTTTCATATATGAGGCACAGACTATTTTCTTTCAGACCAATAGCAAATAAAATGCTATTTGTGAAATGTTTCATTTATTTTGCAGCACTTCAGAACCAAAGATAAGACATTCAAAGGCAATAGGAACCATAACACATGTTAAATGAAGACAGTGAATTAATATATGTGAGGATGTGATCATGTAGGTAAAATATGCCCAGGGTTAGGGATGTAGATATCACTCATCGCTTTCTGAAAGTGAGGTCCAAGGCTGTGAGGGCGCCACAGAGTCCAACAGGTCACCCCTACATCCTTGTCCCTCCTGATACTGACAACCCCTTGTTGACCTTCCTCGACACAGCACCCAGTTCACTCCTAAAATGTGAGTAAATCTCAGCTCTCTCCCCATTGGCTTCTCAGCGCTTTTTCCACAAAAAAGGCAAGTCCCCGACACCAGAGCCACTGTCCACTCCCCAACACCAGCTCCCTCCAACTTTCCTCACACGTTTTGTGCTCTCCCCCAGACTTCTAAGAATTTCCCAACATTCAGAGCTCCATCCCACCTCCCAGACTTGGTACACCATGTTCTACTCTGCTAGCTGGAATGTTCCTTCCCCCACTCTTATTAGCACAGGTTTTTTCTTCCACGAAGCTTCAGCTCAAATATAACCTCCTGTGAGCAGCATCCACTAACCAGTCTTCTCATTGTTAGTTACTACAATGCCCTGCCTGTCTCCTTCCTTACACTTCTCACAATTATTTTTGGGGGAAAAAAGAAATCTGTTGTAATTTTAAATTAATCATTGGTTTACATGTTCACTAGCTGTCTCCACCACTGGAAAGCATGTTCCAGAAAGCAGCCCTCGTGTTGATTGCGCTCTTCAGTGAAGCCCCAGGAATCTAGCTGAGAATTTGCCATGCTGGAGGCGTTAAGATTCTGTTAGATGAGTAAATGAGTATGAACACAGTTTTGAACAGAGCAGGAAGAACCTTAAACATGTTGATAAGAAATATTCTTATCCTTGTTCCTATTTCTGGGACTTGATTCTAAGAAATTGCAATAGTCACACAGTTTCACTTTCCTCAATTTCAGATACCTGAGCCCAACCACAGACTGAAGTACTATATACAGTAACCTATTATGAGAGAAAGTATGAGGGACCGCATTCAAGCAACTCTTACTTTAGTCTACTGCTATAATTGTGTCACTGTATCATTAGTTAATATTACTAATCTCTTACTGTGCCTAATTCCCAAATTAAACTTTATGGGGGAAAAATATATTTAGGGTCAGCACTATCCATGGTTTTGGCACCCCTTGGTCCCCTTGGACAGTATGCCCCTGATAAGGGATGATCCATCTAAGTAGCCAAAGATGTTTAATGCAACATTCTGGTAGTAGCAAGAATTGTAAACAACCTACGTCCCCACTCGGAACAATATTTACTTAATACATGGAAAGGAATAGTCACTTACAAAGTATATGGTTGTCTGATAAATTTTTAAAAGGGAGCAAGAAACAACATACAGTTGAACTTTAACTTTTAAAAAGCAAAGTACACGATTCCATATGCAAAACCGGAGGAAATCACCCAATGTATGAATCATGGTTTTGTGTTCTTCTATTTTCTACACTTTCCATTTCTACATATTTTGTAATTTTTGACATTGAACAGGAGGGTAGATTTTAAAATGAAATTCAAAATAAACATCTTCTTTATTTTTTTTTTTTTTTTAAAAACAGACTGCTCCTCCCTGAATGTAATCTTTAGGGCTCACGAGAAAGGAAACTTTTATTTTCAAATATAAAGCAGAACGGCTATGTTCAATCAAGGAAGATTGCTCTAGTTAAAATTGCCTGAGATTCTATCAGCATGCAAAGCATAGTCATCATATATAATTTATTCTGATTCCCAAAACCAAAGAAAAAAATCATTAATATGGGCTCTTTCACCTCAAAAATCTGTGAAAACGCGTTACCTCCTCCATTCTCCATCCTGTCTCCATCCAGCCCTGTCTCTGTCTGTTCTGGAGCATCCATCCACCAAGCTCTGGATTCTCCGTCTCTGTCTCTCAGGCTCAGTTCCCCCTCAGCTTCCCTTTAAATTCAGCATCCCTGCGGCTCTTCTCCCCCGCCCCCCACCTCGCCCCCTTGAGCTGGCCTTTTCCCCTGGATCGGTCATGTTATAAAAACATGACAAGCATTTATTGAACTGCCTTTGTTTCTACCCATGCATTTAAGATCAGGTGAGAAATCATCTGTTGACATCTCTCTCAAAAAGTCCTAAATCAAATTGTTTTTGTTTCTGCAGGTCTCTGACCTTCAGGAGTCTATCAGTAACCCTTCCAAAGGTCCCCAGGGAGAGAGAAGAGCCGTTGCTGAGAAGTCTGGCTTTCTAGAACCTAAGTCTTCAGCACATAAGCAAACATTGATGATAAACCAATTAAAACGTATGAAAAAAACTGTGAGGCAAGGTGTGGCTGGCAACTTAGAGTCTGCACCAAAATCTGGAGACCACACTTAAGTGTGAAGCTCCTAAGAGGTGGTAAAAATAGCATCTCACTCTAACACGGGGGGACAAATCCTTCACGTGTCGGCATGAAACGTACGCAGGGAGCCTTGAATCCCTGCAACTGGAACCATCTGAAATCAAGAACAGCGTCAAGAGAAGTACAGAAACAGAGGGGATTATAGCTCTCAAGATCACGCCGTCAATCAAGAGGTTAAACCAGACTTGAAACATCATCACTTAAGTAGAAAATAAAGTACCCAGCAGAGTCAAAGTGAAAGCTGTCTGTCAGGGATGCAGTGATGCTCTTTCCTTTGACAATTTGAAGGGTTCAGAGGTGGGGGGGAATTTCTGCCCCTGGTTCCTGCACAGAGCTCCTGAAATCCTTATAATTTCCTCAGTGACAAGAGCACAAGGAGCATCTCTTGTTCTAATATTTATCTTTGACCCTGTCCCTGACACAGGGCTCCTCACACCCTTGTAATTTCCTTAGTGATAAGAGCACTTTTGAGTTCTTTTGTTCTACTGGGGTCACTCTGGCTGGGGACTGATGATCAGAAAAAAACAGGACATAATTAGAAGCTTGGCACTGTCAGCCCCTCTCTCCTCCCCAGAGAGGGGAAAGAGGCTGGGAATAGAGTTTATAACTGAGCACGCTTATGCAAGGAAATCCCCATAAAATCCCCAAAGCAGGAGGTTAGGGGTGCTGCTAGGTTGGTGATGGAATCCATATCTGGAGAGTAACACACCCCAACTCCATAAGAAAGAGGCTCCTGCACACCAGCCCCGCCTACACCTCACTCAAGGGATCTCTTCATCTGGCTGTTCACCTGTATCCTTTAATAAACTTGTAAACTTTAAATAACTGTTCCTGAGTCCTGGGAGCCACTCTAAAAAAATACCAGAACCCAAGGGGGGAGGTGGGCTGGAACCTCTGATCTAAAACAGGTTGGTCAGAAACACAGGTGACATCCTAGCCTGCAACAGGTGTCTGAAGGAGAGCTGGGAAGAGGAGGTAGAAAAGCTTGTGGGACTGAGTCCTTAACTTGTGACATCTGATGACGTCTCCAGGATGGCAGTGTCAAAATTGAGTTAAATTGTAGGATACCCAGTTTGGTGTGGGGGGAAACCTCCATGCATTTGGGGACCAGAAGTGTTTTGTAAAATAAGAATTACAAATCTAGATTTAGAGGGAAGAAATACACAGTAGGGAAATCCCTTGAGTTTTCCTTTACAAGAAGGAATAACAAAATCTCAAAAAGAAAAAGTATTTTTTGGCTTCCATTTTTTACTTGGAATTAGAAACACACATTTTGATTTTAACGGTTCTCAGTATGGAAATACAGGCTTCTGGCTTGAAATGCATGCAGCATCAGATCTTATTATTCTTCTACCTTTAGCCATTTTTGCCTTCATGAGTTATTTATCATTTCACTTTCAATAACTTTGATGTGTAAATTAAAGCCACTGTACCAAATGTTATGATTTAGATAAAGATCTAGAAACACTAATATTTCTCATTACAGATTTTGCTTAGCCAACTGAATCCAACCAAATCACCCAATTTGAACCATGTTAGGAAAATATCCGGACCGAACTTTGTAGACTTTTGAGACCACTTCAAATTCAAACCCCCGAACCAAAAGACTTTCGAATAACTGCTTTTCCTAATTTGTTATCATGTCACATTGGCCAATAACTTTAAAATCAGGATCAATTTTTCTGTTTCAAGTGCAGGTGGAACCATTTCTGGGCACAATATGAGAAGTTCTGATTCTGGAAACTCGTGAAAGTATTAAGCACAGTAGTTGATCCAACAGGTATCATCTACACTAACCAGCTGTTGATAATAAACTCTCTTTGCCTGAATTTCTTTAACTGTAAAATGGGTGAGGAAATGGAACCATGGCAAGTAGGAAACAAGATAACCCAAGTGAAAGTGCTGACTTATCCCTGCACCTGACACATGGCATGAACTCGATAAATCCTAGTTGGCAGGCTATTGTTCCTTAAGCACAAGGCTACATTGCCATTGAGGCACAGATTTCAGGAATCGCTCTCTGTAAATCCTCTTGGTGATGTCAGTGGATCAACATGTGACTAAATTCATAGAAGCAAAGACTGACATTTCTCTAGACCTCCCCACTCCCAGACTACCCTTGCTCCGCCAGTGAATATGAACCAATAGTGGGGTCTCCCCTGACCTCGCAAGTTAAAAGCTTCCCTTCTTCCGGTAGTTCTCATGTTCCACCAGAACATGGTGGCCACCCACGACCATCTGTGGTTGAGCGACTGACCAGGACATGTTGGTGAGAAATGACAGGTGTGAGCAGCTACTGGTGAAGCAGACCAAGAGGCCAGAAGTTGAGAGACCACAACAGGGTCACCAAACGTTTCCTTTCCAGCAGCTCCGGTATTTCTTCAGAACATGCGCTAGTGCCTAGAATGGATGGCATGTGTGCCCGTCCGTCCTCTCTCTCACTCTGACCCCTGCGCGCCCTGTGCTCAGGACCTACGACAGGCACCTGCAAAAGCTTCATGTTCACTCTCACCATCACAGAGCAGGGGGGTGGGCAGCAGAGGAGCTGGGGGACACGAAGGTGCCTAAGGGGTAGCCCATGTCCCTGGGGAGCCTAGAGGCTACTGGAAAAAGGCCTGTCAAAGGACCCATTGAGTCCAGAATGTCAGGAAGGCCGCAGTGAGCAGTGGCTGGGAATGGAGTCGTGCAATTTGAACTCAAGGGACCTTGGACAAAGTTAAGGATCCCCACCCCCACCCCGAAGGCCATGGGGGCCAGCCCCTGAACAGCAGGCAGGAGAGTGACAAGCTCAGATCTGCATTGTAGAGAGACCAGCCTGTTGCTTATGCGCTCTTGATCATTTCCTTCCCTGGGCATCTGTGACTGTGGCCACATTTACATAATGATCAACTGACCCCCTCAGAGAGCAGAGGCTCCTCACACTTCAGTAACTTTTACTTGGGGTTTACTTGAGCAGAGCTGGGATGAAAAGCACCTGATCCCAGCTGCAGAGCACACTTCCGGCTGCCTGACAGAGATGGCCAAAGTGCCCTCCCAGCACCAGCGCTACAGCGACTAAGCCCAGGCCAAACCCATCGAGGCTCCCTCCAAACTAGCTCTTCCTTCTGAGGATTCTGGTCACCCAGGTTCAAAAACTCCTTCTCATTCCTGGGCACATCCTGTCTCTACCCCAAGCCCACTGTGTCCTTCTCTAAGACGATACCCACCAACCACTTGCTTCCTGCCCACTGCCTCCACTCTAGCTCGGTCCCTGTGCCTCACTCATCATCACTCTCCACATCGACCTAGCTGGACCTTCTGCCACCAGCATCCCCTTTGGCAGCTTGGTTTCCATGATCAAGTCAACTCCCCAACAAAGCTGGCAGACTTGGAACTCGATTACCAGTGTAGAGGTGGCAGTGTTGCCCTTGGTCAGACACCAGGCGGCTGGGAGACTTTCCATCACCACGCCCACCATGCCGTTCTTCCTGTTGAACACAAATCATCCACCCACCCTGCATCCCAACTCTGGCTTCTGCTCATTGTGGTACTGAGTTGACTGAGCGTGCCCCAAGAATTCACATCCCCCCAAATCTCCGAATGTGACCTTCTTTGGAAATAAAGTCTTTGCAAAAGGAACTAGCTCAGATGAGGTCATACTGGATGAAGGTGGGTGCCAGTCCAGTAACTGGTGTCCTCATAAGAAGAAAAAACAGAGATAAAGATACACAAGAAGAAGGTGGCCACATGACAGAGGCAGAGGCTGGTGCATGTGTCTGAAAACCACGGGAAGCCAAGGATCGCTGGACATCACCAGCAGCGAGCAGAGAGGCATGGCACAGATTCTCCCTCTGAGCCCCTAGGAGAAGCCTCATCTGCCAGCACCTTCAGTTCAAGCTTCTAGCCCCAGAACTGGGAGAGAACACATGTCTACTGTGTTAAGCCACCGAGTACACAGTGCTTTATCATAGCAGCTCTGGGAAACTAATACACGGCGCCCGGTGCCACCACTTAGAATGGGCAGCTCCAACCCCATCCTCCAAGAGGCAGTCACTGTGCTCTCCCAAACAAAACCTTTGCCAAGTTTTAATCAGGCCTGGGTTTCTGTGGGCTATCCAGTCCAAAGGCCATAATACAAGTTCAGTCACCTTGAATTACTAATTGGCAACCGATGGGTTTACGATTTGTTTCTCTGGCAAATGAGGACCAGTGAGAGGGTTTAGTTAATCGCCTGCAAGGCTAGGTACTATTTCCCTTTATGGCCACAGGCTTTGCTTCTAATTCCAGCCACCATTTCCCAAACATGTGCCAATAGTCAGCAGTGGAGACAGATATATATAGTATTTTCCATCATTCGATTCCAACCTCTTTCTACATTTATCATCCTTGTACCATCCATTCACCAAGTCCCTCTAATCATTCCATCCATAATAACACTTGCTGAATGTCCAGCCACATTTGACTTCCAAATAAACCCTGTACACCCTGACTTAATATATGTGCTGGAATGCCTTTCTCTATCTCCCCATCCCCTAAAATCTTTCTGGTTCTTCAAGGTCTACTCAAATGCCATCCTTTATCAAAGATTTTTCTCTATCGCAAGCCATTGGAAACCTACTCTCCTTTTTTAAGATTGATTAGGGTTCCCTCAGCTCGCATCCACATTCGGGTATTTTTACTGTTAGTTGCACTGCAACCATGTTCATAAAGCGCGGTGCCTCTTTGAGGCTGTGCAACTTTGAGCAAATTACAAAACCCCTTTGAACCTCAGTTTCCCCCTCCATGGAATGGGTATAACTTTAGCACTGACCTTCAGTGTCCTGAGGGTTGGATGAGATAATGCAAGCAAAGCATTTAGGATAGAGTCTTGTCTTCAGTAACACTTCCATGTATATTTACCTACAGTATCATCAGCAGCAATCATCATCATCACATGATCATCCAACTTTATTTTCAAATACCTTGCATCAGCTAGGAACACCCATAAATTCACTGCATGCAAAGGGAGGAAAGAAAGAATAAAAGATACTCTTCAAAATCAAAGCTCCTACTAACCAAAAGAGCTGAGCAGGTTCTTCACATATCAAGGACAGCATATTATTATCCTCATGAAATACTTTCTTCCAAAAAGATTAAAGAGCTTGGAAGATTTCATTACACTTGGCTTCAAAAGTCCCCTGAGAGAGAGGCAACAGGTAAGCATCACTTTTCCACTGTGCTCAGGTGTATCCAGATAGAAACAAGAAGCCAGGTGGCCACCCTTGGGACTGGAGGCTGCCCTCTGCCCAGGCCTGGGAAATTAAGGAAGCCTGGACCACCCTCCTGCTCCTTCCCTAGGTAGATGCCTTCTGCTTACTCTGAAAGCAAATGAATGTGCTGTAGGCTGTTGGCTCAAATCCATAGCAGAATCACCTTCATATATTCTTGGAGTCACGCCTTCAATTATTCATTCATTCAAAATCTTCTGCTAAGCCTGACTGTATTCCCACATATTCTAATAAACATCAAGCAGGCTATGGAGAATGAGGGCCCAGAGCCAAGGATGCCTCCTAAGAAAACACCCCAAGCAATAAATGGCCAGGGTCTATCTGCTGAATAAGAAGGCAGAATGCTTCCCAAACCTTACCCATTTTAATTTTCCCCTCCTCTAATTTTTTCACAAAATGCCATAAGAAATTCAACTCAATTTCTATAAAGAGGCATACCTCCAAAACAGGAGTGTCCCATTCAAATGCAAGATCCCTCCCACCTTTGCTGAAACCACAATGTTCCACAAAGAGAACAATGATGGACGGAGGTGTGAGTCTCCTGGGGTACAAAAGGATGCTTGACTCAAGATGGAACCATCTCTAGGGCACAATCAGCTTCCAGGACTTTCTATGACATCAAGCTGAGGCTGTTCCCATCTAATACCCCTCCTTGCTTGCCTTTCATCCCCTTCCTGTCCTGCCCCCTCACTCTTCTCCTCAAAGTGCTCCCTCAGTAAATCAGTTTCACACAAATCCTGGCCTCAGGCTCTGCATGAAGAGCAGCAATTTCTTTCTCAACATTTTTCCATTACTGACCACCCCCCCACCAACGCATTTGGACATTTTTCTCTAACTACCTTCTATGACATTTTAATACTACAGATAAAATGTATGTCTTTTTTGTACTGTATGAATACCTGTGCTTTTGACATTAAAAGAATAAAAACTTTTCACTCTCCAGTAACCCATTTTGCCCTCTTGCAGGCGACATCACCATCCTGGAGAATGCAAGTTCTACAGAAACTGACCTAACACGGTATGAATATGTTTGGGTGATTAATGCACGGGATACAGAATTCTCCCCCAAAGCATCAAGTGCTCGGAAATAACTTCTGCTTCTATGAATGCATTTTATTCACAACAAGCAACCCTCACCCTGCTAATGCAAGAAAATATAAACTCTGCCACCTCCGAGGTGCCCAGGAGCTACGCTAGACCCTGGAGAGATAGAAAACAATGAATAAGTTAGAACCTGGAGTCGGCCTGCATGTGGGAGAAGAGTAAACAAATACACAGATGCTGCAGAAGCAGGTGAGGGCGCCAACTCTGGGAGAGGAAAACCTGCTCAGATCCCACAGTTCTAGAGCCCATCTCCCCTGGAAGGCGACACACACCTACTCAGTGAGGCTTCACAGGGTCGACTTAAGTTGAGGAAGAGAAAGTGGAGCCACTCCCTTTACTCACCAGTTTATTCATTCATTCACAGGGCAACCCCTGTGAACACCTGTGAACAACCCGAACACCTGTTCTAATACCTGGCCCAGCACTGGGGTGACAATACAACACAATACAACATAAATGCAGCAAGAGAAAGGTTTGAACGCTGGACTCCAGCAGACAGACGCGGGTTTGGGCTCTCGATGGCCTGAGATCTTGAATGAATTCCTGAAGCACTCACTTTGCTGATCTGTGACATAAGGATAATAACAACACGTATCTCAAGGGGCTGTTTGGAGGATTAAGTAAGATAATGAACATCAGGCAACGTAGCTCAATGATGTCTAACAAAACATCCTCAATACCTACTCGTGACTGTGGTTTCTTTTGTACCAACTGGACACATTTCCTTCCCTGGAGAACCTGGTGCAAGCACTGTGCCTGGTTGCATTCCTCGAAGATGTATTTCATCTCTCCTCTTTCTGGAAATGGAGTTCTCCCTGCAGACCCAGGGTCTGCATGGCCCTTCTGTGCTGAATCCTGGACTCGCCCGATGGCTGGAACCTTCTTTCTACAAGTCCTGTGGTTCTGTTATCTGCATGTAACAAGATAAGCTTACATTCCAGCTCAGTTGGCAGACACGAGGAGTAACTAATGCCTACAACTGTCACCATTTAGTGGAAGATTTAATAAACGGGGTGTTTTTCCAAGTGCAGCTTTGTGAGCCAAACTGAGGTTGCCATCCCCTGGGTACTCATCCTGGCACGGGCCCACCAAGCGGGCATCCAGGGACAGAGAGTTTCTTCTCAGCCACAGTCATACACCCAGTGATGTCTGAGCCCCGAGACACAAACCCACAGGAGGAGAAGGAGAGAAAAAAAATCAACATTCTGAGGATGGTATCATCAACACTGAGTTCCAGGGGGTTATTTATTTATTATGTGATAATGGCCCAAATGTATACACTACTCCAAAATCTGCCATGAAAATTCAAACATCTTTGTAATCCCTGTTTACAAAGCACACAGAGAAATTAAAACAGGCTTAACTGAGTAGTGTTTGTGCATATTAATAAGTCTAAATTCTAAATCTGGATTTTGAAAATAAAAAGGGTAAAAGAGGATTCATTTCAGACTAATTTGCTTTTGAATATGACACTTTGCATGTCAAATAGTAGAGGGGCTGTGGAAATGGGGGGCTAAATAGGCATTTTAAAGCATCCACATCCAAGTTACGGGGCAGAGATCCTTTAAAGGAAAAAGACAAGTTTCCTCTAACTCTACCCAAAATTCTCCTGGTTCACATCTCATGGCAGCCTCCTGTGTCCGACTCAGGGAGGGAACAATGACAGGTCTCCAATGTGACCTCAGAATCTTCTCTTTTATAACCTTCCTTTTCCTTGGCTGGCCCCACAAGAACACTGTTGCTGTCACTAGATGCCTTTGGGGACATTGTCTTGGAACTTGCACATGAAGGCCCAGGAGTGTCAACTCTTAGGTGACAGAGAGGTAGCGGGAAGCCAACACTAGATGCAGGATCAGACTGACCTGAGTTCAAATCCCAGCCCTGCTTCTCACTGACTGCAAATTACTTACATTCTCCTGCTCTCGTTCTCTACCTCTGCAAAATACAGCAAAAATTCCTATTCTGTTTTTAGGTCAAACTAAAAGTGACAGAATGCAGAGGGTTCAAAAGTGTTACCTCCATTTTCCTTGTTCTCCCTTGGAACAGTAATAAACGCGGAGGGGACAAGCAGCATCTTAGGGCTGCCAAAAGTCAAAGAATTACCAATACCCATGTCCTACGGTCTAGACCTGTAGGTACGGAAAGACAGAAGGAAACGATCCCAAAGGGAGACTGAGGGGCAGGGGTAAGTGACAGGGTGGGGACGGACATACGTGTGCATGTCCCGAGCCCGAGTGTCTCTGGCTGCTCTCTGTGGCATGTAGCAGCCCACACAGCCTGGCAGCTGCCCAGGGCCGAGGAGAAGCTAAGTGTGGGGCTGTGGAATCAGACCTCCCAGATGGCCTCCAGTTCTCCCACTGAAAGTTGACTCTTCCCATGCCATGTTTCCAGGGGTTAATTTCCTCACCCGTAACTAGGGACAACCATGGACCTCTCCAGATTTGCAACTCACAAAAGTTCCCTGTCAATAGATTCCTTTGGAGACAACACAGGATGTGGAACAGGCCTGGGCAATTTTACCCAAAGGAGAAAGACTCACAGAATAAACAATGCACAGAATACACAATAAATAATGCGCATGAAACAAAAAGAAAAGAAGGGATTCCACACCAGACACCAGAGATGCCCCTTCTTCCAGATCTGAGGGCTCAAGTTTATCCCCAAGCTGACGGTGTCCCCTATTCCTCCTGACGACTGTCATACCTTGTGGGCACTGCTGGCCAGAGGCTGTGGGCGCTGCTGCTTGGGAGGACCAACTGCCCCTTGCTAGGCCAGCGGCCTCTGCTGAGGTCACCCAGTCGCTGCTCCTACCACATCTTCCCCCGACCTCACCCTAATCATCCCTGCTCTGAAATTTTATCTACAAAGCCAGGCAGCTGGCCTGCAGACTGAAGTTTGCCAACTTGATTTTTTTAATGTTGCATTAAAATATTATTTACCTTCAGTATGAAGTTGGGGGCACCCCCTTAAATTTTGCACTGGAGGGGAATGTTCTGCCAGGGCACTACTTCGTTGTGCATAGTCCTTTCTGTCTCTTCCTCTCTCTTTCCCCGTATTTATCCCTCTCCAGTCCTGCCTTCCTCCTTCTCTTCCTCCCTCTTGCCTCCCTCTCTCCCACTGCCGTGGACATCCGGACAACCGATGAAGTTCTCTGCTATTAAAAAAGACTCAGAGTCTAAATGAATTTGCAACAGGGGGAGGCTGAGGAGAGCGCCATCAAGAGTAACTCTGCCTTTCACTCTCTCAGCCCAAGCTTCTATTAAAGATAAGGACAAAGGAACAAGAAAATAGCACACAACTCTGTTTATGCTTATCCAAATTAATAAGTTACTGCTGGAACAAATGTTTCTAGTTAGTAGGGAACATGCACACAGGCCATTATGGCCACAGAAAACAAGAGTCAATTTTGGGGAAAAGTTCTGTTTGCAGAACTTCTAACCTCCTGGAACTCTGTGTTCAGGGTAAATAGGTAAAAACAAGACTCAGGCTCTCCTTAGGGCTACAGGCTGCCACACCCCACCCTCTCTCCCTTATCTGCATATCTCCCCGCCCCATGTCCCGCTGGCTTTCTTCCATGACCCACATCATTTCTCTCCCCTCCCACAGCTCCGAGTCTCCCTCTCTCCTTCGTCACCCTCTAAGTCTCTCCTCATCTTTTTTTTTTATATATAATATATATTTTTATTGTTATTTATGTCTTTTACATTTTGCATTCCCCTTGGGTAGCCCACCACCAATGCACCCGTGATCCATCTCCATGGTCCCTTGTGTTCTTTTCTATTCCATTTTGTGCCCTTTCCCTTCCCTCCCTCCGGCTCCCTCCTCACCCCCTTCCCCCCCCCACTGATTGTCTCTCTCCCACCGGCCTCCCTATAGTCCTGTTATAAGTGAAACCATTCGATGATATCGAATGCTCTCCTCATCTTGCCTGCACCTTTGCCCAACCCATCAAGCCCAGCCCTGCCAAGAGCACAAAGGAAGGGCAGACAGGATTCCTCCTGGCAAGAAGGCAGGACTCAGAGGGAAAAGCTCCAAACTCCCTCCTGCCTCAGACTTCCAGATCCACCGCCATCTGCCAGAGCTCCTGGCAAACCCATCTTGAGTCAAAAAAGCCCCGTGCCCCAGAGGTAGCTGAGTAGGCAGCTGGCTGATGCTAGGGTCCCACACCATGGATGGACAGAAGCAAGGTGGGGGGCAAATCCCAGGAAGGAAACCTGCTGGCAGGAACTGGGAACACTGAGCTAGGAGGACCCCGATCCCCAGGACAGAGCAATTCACTCCACATGGCCTTCTCAGGACAGCAATTAGGAAAGTGAAGCAGAACGGACTGCACGCCGTCTCTGGGTGTGCTGGAGGCTAACACTCCTGCGTTTAATTTAATCCCACACTCTACCTTAGGTATAATTATTTCTCCAACTGAGTTGAGAGAGGCTGAATGATTTGCCCAAGGGCTCCCGGCCTGACTCAACTTTAGGACATCTGCTTCCCAATTCAGCGTGCTGTCCATCCACCATCTCAGCTACTCAAAGAGAACTCCCTCTCATACACCCCAAGGATTAAGAAGTGAAGGCAGCCCTGTGGCCCCATGATTACTCTTCCTCTGCAAACAATATTCACAACTGGCTAAGTAATTTTGGAAAAAATATAATTAGATCCCAGATCACACCAAGCTCAGAAATGAATTAAATAACTAACTGCAAAAGAAAAACACAAAATTTCTGGAAGAAAACACAAGAGCAATTCTCTGATGTGAAGGAGAAAGACCACTTGAGGCTGACAGGATGGTCTCATGGGGGGAAGGCTCACTGGTTCTATCTTTTAAGGGGAGATTGGGGGTTTTATTGGGGAGGGGGTTCTCTTATTGTGGCAGAAACTTCTTCAGCATAATTTGGACTTTTATTTATTTTTCCCCACCATCATCCATTAGATCCCCCTCACCGTTTTCCCTTTCCTTAACCTCAGAAACCTCACTGCATTTATTAATGTCCACTAGTTTTTGTATTCAACTTTGTAGAATCATTCACTATGTAAACATCCAGCATTTGTTTTTGTTATTCTGACTTGGTTTCTGCAATAATTCACTGGAATGCCTTCCATTTTGTATAAATTGCAGCATTTTATCTTCTTCGTGACTGCATAGTATTCCACAGTGCCACATCTTCTTGACCCACTTTTCTATCATCTTCTATCGTTAGGCAATTAGGCTGTTTCCATGTATGAGCTATTGTAAATATGAAATAAATATTATAGAACAGATCATTCTTTTTGAATTGGTGATTTCACATTCTCAGGATAGATGTCCAAGAGTAAGATTGCTGGGACATACAACATCTCCATTTTTAGCTTTTTTAAGATTTATCCATAATGGCTGCACAGTTTACATTCTTATCAACAGTGTAACAGGGGTTCTCTTTCTCCACATCCTTTCTAGCCCTTGTTGCTGGCGGTCCCTTTAATATGTGTCATTCTCTCTGGTGTGCGGTGGTATCTCATTTTGCTCTTAATCTGCATCTCTCTACTTAGAAGTGATCGTTAACCATTTTCCACACATCTAGGGATTGTCTGGTAAAGCCTCTTTGGTGAATTGTCTGTTCATATCTCCTCCCACCTATTAACTGGGTCGTAAATTTTTTGCTGTTGAGTTGAACAAGTTTTTTATATAATTGGAGAGTAACCCCTTGTTGGTTATGTAATGCGTGAATATTTTTCTCCCATTCAGTAGTATGTCCTTTTAATCTACTTAGATTTTCTTTTGTTGTGTGAAAGCTTTTTAATTTGGAGTAATCGCAATTGTCTCTTTTTGCTTTTATTTCCTTTGCCACAGGGGCTAAGTCTCCAAATATATCTTTATCACTGATGTCGTGGATCATATCGCCAACGTTTTCTTCGATTATTTTACCGTTGCAGGTTTTACAGCTAAATCTTTTTAATCCATTTGGAATTTATTTTTGTTCATGGAGTTAGAGAGTGATCCAACTTCATTCATTTATATGAGGCCTTCCAGGTTTCTCAGCATCACTTATTGAAGAGAATCTCCTTGCCCAATGTATGCTCACAGTTGCTTTATCATAAATTAAATATTGATATGCACATGTATTCATTTCTGGGCTTTCAATTCTGTTCCATTGATCCATGTGTCTATTTTTATCAAAAAGATGGCTTTTGTATTGCAAAAGATACCATAAGCAAGATTGAAAGATAAGTGAAAAATGAGGAAAAACATCTGCAATCTACTTGACACAAGGTTAAGTTTCTTAAGCTATGAAGAATGTCTTTCAATCAACAAAAAAGCCTAGAAACCCAAAAGAAAATATGGACAAAGGACTTCAATAAGCAATTTCTGGAAAATTATTTACGCAGGGGAAATACATGAGAAAAAATGCAAAAACTCACAAATACGCACAAGTTGAATTAAAACTATGAGACATCACTTACCAACCATTCAGTTAGCAAAGATTAAATAGCCATTGCTAGCAAGAGTTTGGAGAGGCGGGAACTCTCACATGGAAGGCAGGGCTATGGCCCTCCGCTAAGGGGGCCTGCTCCCCCAGCAGGCTGGATGCCCTCCTTCTGCTACTTGAATAACTTTGACCTATTTGCATCACGACTTTGACGTGACCTGAGGCATGTTCCCCAGAGCTTGCTGGCTGCCTGCTCCAGATGGGAACAGCAACGGCCCCCAAAGAGGTGGCTTCAGCTCTCTGCTCACACTGCCCCACGCCTGTCTGTATGCTGGGAAGAGGCCCCAGCTCCTCGACAGTCACAGGAAGGGAAACCAAGGGCTTCTGACAAACCCACCAAGGAGGGCGCCTCCGGGACCCAAGTGAGCTACCCACGCTGACTGCTCAGAGCTCACTCCAGCCCCAGAGAGCCCGTTTCACTTCCCAATCACACACCTGCCTTCCTGTGTGCAAGTGAGACAGGTGGGCACCCCAGGCCAGCTGGCAAGTTGGCTTCTCTTCTTTCTGATGTTCTTTAAATATCTGTCAATGTTTTTTTAGAGGAGAGGCAGAGAGCTGCCTGGGCGAGGAGCTAGTGGCCAGGGACGCAACTCCTCTCCTCCCTCTGCACTTCTCCTCTCCCCTCATTTCCCTGCTCTGCTCTTCAGCTCTGGCTCCAGTCAGCTCCCCGCTCTATAGTGAGCCCCGCAAGAGCCCCGACACTGCTCCTAAAAGGCAGCTGTAAAGCCTGTTTCATCTTTTTTAATTAATTTTATTAATTTTAAATTGATTATTTTTTAATTAATTTTTAATTAATTTCTTAATTGACGTAATATTTGGCTTCCCCATCAGGTACTGCCACTGCAGTGTAACCACCTCCAACTACCCACTGTCCTTCAGTATTCAGTGCATTCTTAGTCTATTTCACCTTATTTCAGATCGCCCCTTGGCCTCACCCTGGACCCTAGGTGTCTTATCAAAATATTCCTTCCTACCCACGGAGTCTCCTCCCAGAGACAAACATTCTGGTAAGCACTTTTTCCTTCACATTTTGTTCTCAGGAATCTTACTGCCCCTGGAGTACTTGGCCTCTCAGCTCTGCCGTGGTCAGTGGGGGTGCTCTGGGGCCAGCAGGCTCCCTAAGGCAGCCTAGAATGATGTAATACTGCATCGCATTGCATAATACCATCATGCACACATCCTCCAGAGTAGATGGCATCATTTTCTGATGCAATGCAATACTACCGTCAGGCGGCTGCTGAAGTAAGCTGACATCACCAGTGCACTATAGAAAGCCGTGTCGGAAAGGCTGAGCACTGAAAATATTTCAGACTTTGTGCACGACAGTTTAAGCTACTGCTCCATAGAACTGTTATTATTTTATCCATTTAGGCACAATACAGAACAGTCATGCCTCGAAAGTGCATTAATAGCATGGACGATTTCTGCTCTATTTGTGAGGAAGTGACATTTGCCAACCAGAAGAAAAGTATCACTTCTCAAGTGAAGAAGCCTTATCATCTTTACTTCGGATGCAAGGTTGGTGACCAAAACAAGCCTTGGGCCCCACATCTATGCTGTGCTACATGTACAACACAGCTTTCACAGTGGTTAAATGGCAAAAGACCATCAATGCCGTTTGCAGTCCCCATGGTGTGGACAGAGCCAAGCAACCACATAAAAGACTGTTCTTTCTGCTTGGGTCCTCCTCTTTCCGGCGGAATAACAAAGCAAAAGAAGTCGAGAATAGTCTACCCAAACAGTCTGTCTGCATTGAGACCAGTTCCACATGGTGAGGGACTTCCCATTCCAGAACTTCCAGCAGGATATTCTCTTGATTCATCTGATGAGGACAAGGGTGAGCCGACCTGCTCTTCTCCTGTTCCATCAGCATGCAGTGATCCAGATTTTCACTGTGGTGCATCATCAACCCCACACAGACTAACACAGGAAGAACTCAATGACCTGGTTCATGATTTGGACTTATCCAAGAACAAGGCAGAATTGTTAGGATCAATACTCCAACAACAGAATCTTCTAGAAGAAGATGTCACAATTACTTTATATCGTAAGCGATGCAAAGATTAAATAGGGAGCTTTTGTGGCTCCTAAGAGAATAAGGAACACACAAGGAGACACCAGATCTGCAGAAAAGACCAAGTGAGGACACAGCTGTTTGCAAGCACAGGCAAGAGGCTTCAGGAGAAACCAAACCCACTGACACCATGACCTTGGACTTGCAGTCTCCAGAACTGTGAAAAAAAAATGTCTGCTGTTTAACCCACCCAGTCTGCCGTACTCTGTGACTGCGGCCTGAGCAAATGAATATACTAGCTACATATATAACTCATGTATATTTCAACACAGCCCCAACAGTGTTAACCTTGCCAATTTCTGGTCAAGAGATGAGTAACAAGATACTTTCTGGAATAAATCTCAGATCCAGGTGTGCTCCTTTTCTGAACTTCTAAAGGATGGTACACAACCCAACATCCTTTCCATCCCAATATTGTCGGCCTCTTTAAAAAACACTGAGTTATCTGATAGGAGAATGAAAGGCCTTACAGGACACAGGCCAGAACTGTCTGAATTAAAGTCTTTGTTTTTGTTTGTTTGTTTTTGTTGTTGTTGTTTAAAGATTCTTTTTTTTTTAAGATTTATTTATTTATGCATACAAGATAGGGTACAGTTCAGAGGCACAGGGCAGCAAGAGGATTCAGCAGAGACAGAGTGGGGAGCAGAACTGGCAGGCCGGCGGAAATACACTGCTGAGAGGAGCAGCGGGCGAGGCAGGAGAGGTCTGCTGCGCCACGTGGGAATCTCCCCGGCCAGGGGTCGAACTCATGTCACCGCTGCCGACAGCTCCACAGCACAGAGCTTAACGTGCTGCGCCACCAGGGAGGCCCCAAGGTCTTTGTTTTTAAGGAAACATAAAAGGAAAGCTAGAATATAAATCCTAAAGCCACGAGAGTCACTGCTTTGATCCTTAAATAGGGAGCTTTTGTAGCTCTTCAGAGAATAAGGAACCTCCCCTTGCGCCTCACAGATAGTGCGGGCCATACCACGGCCACCATAGTTATGAGCCACTGTCCTGTCCCCACCAACTGCCCTTGCGCCCCTTCAGATGTTGTAGAACACAGACATTCCTTCCTGTATTTTCCCTCTGCCCTTTGCATGCTGCACAGCAATATTTCCCTAAAAACAAACCCCACACCCAAACTTTCCTAAATTTTCAAAAGTAAAATGCCCTTTCTGATTCAACTTCATTCTGGAAGCCTCCACTATTTTGCACTATCATCCACCCACGGTTTACCTTAGTCCTGAAGGAAGGAACCGAAGGCCATAAAACAGGTCCCTGTTTGAAATGTTTCTAGCACCATGGTCCCACCCTCCAGAGGTCTGATCTTTTTAGGAGAGACAAGCTGGGGTCATGAAGTGTTCCTAAGAATATCCCTTAAGGCGAAATACCAGTGATGCACCTGGACCACCGGAGGAGATGCTCACTGCTGCTTCCTTTAGCCTGAGCAGCTGACAGCTTAAGGCAGGGCACAGATTCCCGGGGGGCTGAAGGCAGAGTGAATCAAATCTGACCCAAATGCCTTTGGAGCAGCAAGGCCTAAGTCTAAGGAAATCTCCAGTGGATGCCAAACTTGAGAGCAGGAAGTAAAATAAGCTGTAGGGGAAATAAGGGAAATGGACCAAGAGACAGGCAATGGATGGTAAGAGAGGGTCCAGGCAGACAGGAAGACACAGCGCCAGGCTGACCAGAGTCACTTCTTTATACATCAGCACTCTGAGTCCCACCCGGCAAAGCTGTGCAGCTCCAGTCACGGCAGGAAATGATGAGCTCCTCTACGCGGCCCGCACAGAGGGGCAAACTTTGAATTCCATCTCCAAACCATGAGATCTGTCTTGCCAAGATTCTCAGCTCCTTCCACAATTTATTCCACCCTGTGATGGATTGGAACAAGTCGTTAAAAGGGCATTTTCAAAGCCATGATGGTATAGTAGTCATGCTGTCTGGCCCTGACAGAGCTAAACAAGTTACAGGCCCAGAAATTACATGGAGCAGCCGTCCATCAAGTGTCTCCATGGTCCACTGACTGCTTGTGAAATACAGTTAAGTCGTGCATACAGGCCACCGATGCGATCGGAAGTGCTTTGTCTTTCATCACTAGCTTCAGGAGCACAGACTTTGGCAGGACACCCAGGAGTGACAGCTTCCAGAAACAAAGCAGACACACCATGGAGCGCTTCATTCTCCAGCCTCCAACGACCATGCATTCTGCAAACAGGCTTCGAAAGCTTAGGCAATTAGCTTGGGGCACATTTGTGTTCTCTGCCTCATTCTGCAGTATTTTTCATGATGGTCCAGGCTTATCTCACGCCTTTGACTTGTGGTGCTTTTCCAAGAAAGAAGATTAGACATCCCTGCCCTGGAGGTAGGAGCCAAGGCCATGTGATTTCTGGCATCTTTCCTATGGAAGATGATACATCTCCACCCTCCTGAGCTCAGGACTGGCTCTGGGACTTGCTTTGGCACACTGACTGTGGACAGCCATGCGTTTTTCCAGGAGAAAACTGAAGACACAGTTCATGGTCTTCCAAATCAGTCTTTTGTCTGTGACACAGATCACCTGTTGTTTCATGGGTCTGAAGAGCAGAAGAAAGGCCATGTAATACAAAGCCACAACCAACCCTTTTAGAAATGCAGCATGGAGGAAAGTGAACTTTTGTTGTCGCAGGATACTGAGATCTGGCGATCGTTTATTATTGATGCAAAACCTAGCATATCCTAACTAAAGCACCTTCTTCCCTTTTCTTTTTTTTTTCCTCCACTAATTATCAAGCATTGCTTATGAACTGAGCACCAACTATGTGGCAGGCACTGTGTTAGGCAGGAAGTACTAGTAAGAGAAATGCATGATGGGGATGGTGATTGCATAGATACATTTTAATACACTGAAAGTACCTTTAGAAAATGCAGCAGGAGCTTGGAGGGAGGGAGTTTCTATCTTTCCTCTACCAAAAAGAGAGGGAGGACTTTACAGGCACACCTGACATACCCAATGCTCCATAAATAGATAAGGTTGACTGACTTTGACACAGCAGTTGAAATTGAGAGAAAATGAATGTTTTCCTGGCAAAGAAGAGAGAAAACGGCATTCCAGTAGCAGGAAAAGGGGTAAAGACATTCCAGGCAGAGAAAAATGACATGAACACACCTCTCTTGTTCAGTGAGGGTGAAGCTTGGATAGACAGATAAGGAGCTAGGTAAAATGATTCTAGAAAAATCCACTGTGATCAAGTTGGAAAGAAACTGGAAGATGATGTCAAAGAAGTATGAATTAATCTTGAGATTTTGGAGGAATAAATGGAGGCTTTCAAGCAGGGGAGTGAAATGGCCATCACCTCATTAAGTGATGTGGAAAGAGAATGTGAATGGACATGGAGTCTGAAAGAGTGGAGTTCATTCTGGATAAAATGAGACTAGAACACTCAGAACAGCAAATCTCAAATGGAGGAAGGCAAGAGCACACAGTGCACCTTAGGTCAACTTCCCTGGGGAAGAGACTGGGGAGATGAGATTGCGTGCAGGAGGTCTAACGAGGCGTATTCACCTGTGGAGGAAGCAGAATGGGGTAGAGAGAGGAGTCAACAATCATCTGATAATCCAGGGAGAACGAAACTTGTGAGGCCCCCTCAGAGTTGTCCTGAGGTGAGGCAAGGGTATCAGACTCTCGGACCCTTATATGAAACAGTCATGGACTGTGGACCCCCTGGGAAGGAGCGCAGACGTGGGGAAGGTATCTCCCTCCCAGAAAGCACAGTTATGGGGAAGGGACACAGCTATGGACTATTACCACCTACTGGAGAATGAATGTCAGGGGGAAGGAATCCAGGAGGCAGACAACAGATCCACTACACATCGACACAGGGGCAACAGCAACAACTAACACTTACTGAGCAGTTACTGTGGGTCAGGCGTTATACAACTCCCCAGGGCAGGTTCTTTATTACACACAAGGAAATTGGGGAGCAGAGAGGTATGTCATCTCCCACATGACAGTGGAATCAAACTCAAAGTCGGCTTCAGGTGTGCCTGCCTCCTAGGTCTCCACCCTCCCACACATGCTGGTATCATGGTAGAAAGACCTGGACACCAGCAGAAACACAGAACAGACCCACGAGGGACTCTCTGCAGAGGAGTCTTTCCTGGGGTCCCAAGCACAACTGGGTCTGAGCAGCAGGACATAAAATCCAGTTCAACTCTCATGGTCTCTGAATCAGGCAACTCCACTCCCTGCCATTAAGACTTCCTCCTCGGGGTCTCCCTGCTGGTGCAAAGGGTTATGTCTCAGCACTATGAAATGAAGCTATCAGCAGCCACTATAGCACAAGTTCGATCCTCAGCCAGGGAGCTTCCCACATGGCACAGCAGACCTCTCCTGCTCACCCACTGCTCCCGTCAGCAGTGTATTTCAGTAGATCCACCTGTTTTGCTCCCCACTCTGCCTCTGGTGAATCCTCTCACCACTGGACACTTCTGGCCTATACCCCAGTTCTTGTGTGCATAAATAAATAAATCTTTCACCAAAAAAAAAAAAAAAAAAAGACTTCCCTTGTCGACTCTCTCTGCTGGTCATGACTGAGCTTGTCTTGCAGGGAGCAAAAGTACGGCCCAGTGAAGACCAGCCAATAGGTCACCTGAGATTCGGAGATGAACGGTCAAAAAATGACAGGCACCTGCATGAGTCAAGCCTACATGCCAGGCTCTAGGACATGTGTCACTCCCAGTAGGATTCTAATTGTGCACTAGAGAAAACCAAGGCTCAGAATCCCTCTCCTAAGATCATACAACCTGTAGCGACAATCCAGAATTTTGTTCTTTTCTCCTGAGCTCCCATCAGTGCAGAATCAAGTAAAAATAAGTTCAGCTCCTTAACTGTACTGTCCACATCTCAGGCACTCAATGGTCAGCTGTAGTGGCTACCATATTGGGTGGTCAGATATAGAACATTTGCACCAGCACAGAACATTCTATTGGACAGAGTTGAAAAGAGGTTGCTTTGGAGTCCTGCAGGAAGCAACCCTGCCTCGTGACCCACGTTTATCTCCAGTCCTTCACCCACTGTCCCAAATCTTTTATAGAAAAAAAAACAGCAGCAAGTGAATCCAGAGGCAAGGTGGGGGAGGGGTATGCTTATAATTAATCCAGAAGGGAGAAGGGAAACCATTTTTGTACATGTTTATGTTCACTTGATAAACAGGGAAGAGCTAATGACTCTATAGTTGCAGAAAAGTCCGCAGGGAAATTGAAATCTCTCCTCTGAGCCCCCCGCAGAGCAGGAAGACCTGTACTCTCAGATCAAAGAGGATCTCTGCATGTCATTACTGAATTTCCTCCCCCTTCTCTCCCTTTCTCAAGGCGTCTCATTTCAGGAGACTGGCCTACATTAGCCTGCCTGCAAAGAGCGAGGCTTTTATTCCACAATAACACTGATACTCAAAAGCAAAATCACTGCATTCAGCTGTCCATCTCCTTTTTCACCTTTCCCCAAACACAGATGTGTGTGTGTGCGCACGCACGCGCGGGGGTGTTTTGGACACCTGAGAAGGAAGCCAGCTCTATTTTCAGACACCTATGAATGTCACGACAGAGGATACACATCTCACATCGTATCCAAATTTGTCTCCCTGTGACCACTGTGTATTTCTCTTGGGTCTCTCGTGGGGACCAGGGAACCTGTCCAAGACCAAACAACAGTCATCCACAGGAGTCCTATCCCCTTGAGTCTTCCTTTTTCTCTTTGGAACATGCCCAGATCTCTCTTGGTCCTCTCAAGAGGTAGCTTCTGGATGATTCCCTACCCTGGCTGCCGCCTCCCACCATGTGCCCACTCCTCCTGAGAGGCAGACAGCAGAGCCTGAGCCCCAGCCTGTGGCGGGTGAGAAGGGCAGGGCACCACTCGCTCACTCGGGAGCTGCCACGGGGCAGGTCCTCACCTGCCACCCATCCACTCTGGGATCTGTCCCTGGCTCTTCATAAGAAAGGCCAGGTTAGGCAGGAGCAACATTAATTAGTTATAAATTGAAAGCTATTACCATAATAATGAAAAGACCAGTGAATGCAAAATCTCCTTCTTTCACAGTGGTATTTACAAAAGAAAGATTAATAAGGCGATTTTACCCCCAAATCTACAAGGAGCTGAGCAGATGCAGCAGGCAGAAGAGGCAAGGTGGAGGGTGGGATTCCCCTCTGGTCTCGTGTTCCCTGGAGCTTGAGGCCAGGTGTGGGAGCAGGCACACAGCGGTGCCATCTCGCCTGCTGGTGCCCCGGGCTGGATCCCGGAGCTGCAAAACCCCTCAGACTCGCCACCCACCCCAACCTGCCCCCAATCCTGCCACCCTGCAGCTCCCTGTCCGTGTGTGGGACTAACCACTCCCTGTATGTGCAGGTCACAGACACCTTTCACACTAAGCCATTTTTAAAAGGCTGGAACGGAGGCTCCCAGGGGGCAGGGAGCATGCGCCCCAGTCTCGGGCTGGAAGAGGGAAGCAAAAGCTCAGGAAAGGCTTTGACAGCTCGCCCCAGGCGCCAGAACTCGGGCTGGCTGCAAGCACCACCTTCACACCTGCCTCAGTGTGGCCGAGCCTCTTCCCTGATAACAGGCACTCCCAGCCCTGGCCCCTGGTTCAGGGCTCCAGTCCATCAGGTGGCAGGGACCTGGAGGTGCTCAGTGGCCTACCCAGTGCCAATGTGGAAAAAATCAGAGTGTGAGACACCCGCTCTCCTGAGCAGCCTGAAAGGAGGAAAGACATAGTGCCGATTTAGACACAATGGCCCTGAGTTTCTACAATGTGGGCGAGTCACTTAACCTCTGCATCTCACTTTCTGTCTGCAAAACGGGCTGTGCAGCAGCTGGGTGTGGAGGTAATAAAAGCGAGAATATAGGCCAGGGGTCCATAACTTTTTCTGTAAAGGGCCAGGTCTAACTACTCAGGCCTTGCCGCCTTATAGTCTCTGTTCAAGTCACTGGACGCTGTCGGTGAGCGCAAAGGCACCAGCTGGCTGGGCTCCAGTGAGAGCAAGGTCAGGCTCTGGGTAGGACTTGGCCTGCAAGGCAACCCCGGATGTAGGCAAAGTGGCCCACAGCAAGTCTCAAAGAATGACAGCTACTCTCACAGTCATTCAGCCCATTATTACTGTCAATGTTATTGCCTTTATACTAGGGTCATTCTTCAAGGTCATCGACTCAGAGCCATCCCACAGTGGAAGGATCAGACTAAGAGGACAAGGCGGGCGAGCTGGTCACACACCATCCCACGGTCCTCACTCACCCCCAGACCAGGCTCAGGGGTCAGGTACAGGGCCGGCTTGCTGCAGAAGATCCCCTAGGTCTGGGCAAGGGGACACATGACGCTGCTTCTGGTCTCCACCTTGGCCTGTGGGCCTCAAAGACTTTCACTTACTTACAAACGCTGACATAGCACCTCTTTGTGCAGACACTGTTCTAAGCATTTTGCAAATATTAACAGAAACAAAGGAAAGCAAAGTCCCACCCTCCGGCTGACCTTGGACACCCAACTCCAGCCGTGAGCCCCGAGAAGGGAGACCAGGTCCTGCAGGGGATGCCTGCCCCTCCGCTGTCCAGGCGCAGCTATTCTGATGCGCCCTCTGGCAGCAGAACCCAGGCAGCGAGAACACCAACCAGCTCAGTATTAGCCAGGGGGTGGTCCAGGCCTCATGGAGAGCACCTGGACCTCCAAGATACATTAAAGCAAGTGGGGGGGGGGGGGCACTTCCCTGTGAGCTCTCAGCCTACACCATGACTTTCTTATTTTTTTTAATTTTATTATTTCTTTTATAATTTATATCTTTTACTTTATTGTGTATTCCCCATAGGTTCCCCAATACCAATTCACCCGTGAACCATCACCACAGTCCCTTGGGCTCTTTGCTCCCCCATTTTGAACCCTTATCCTCCTCGTCCTTCATGGAATGTCTCTCTCTTATTTGGTTCCCCTATATTCCTCCTATAAGTGAAACCACTCGATATTTTTCTTTTTCCTTCTGGCTTACTTCGCTGAGCATGATCCCTTCTAGCTCCACCCATGTTGCTGCGAACAGCAGGTGCTTATCTTTTTGATTGCTGAATAATATTCCATTGCTACACCGTGACTTTCTTTAACAGTCAGCAAACTGTTTCACCAAGAATTAGATAGTAAACACTTTAGCATTTGTGGGCCCTAGGGTTTCTGTACCAACTGCAGGCCTAGATCCTTGTGCACCAAAGACAGTCAATACACAAAAGGGCAGGTATGGCTGTGTTCCAATACAACTTTACTGACAAAAACAGGCAGTAAGCTGGGTGTGGCCACAGGGCTGGATCTGCCCACCAGGCTGCCATTTCTAGCCTCTGCTCTAAAGGACGAGGATTCTGTCTGATTCACCCTTGTTTTGCCTCTGAACACTGCAGGTACTCCAAGATCCTCTGGGGAAGAAGGGATGAATTTATGTTCAAAACCCAGATGATTAAAGGTAACTGCTGAGGCCTAATGCATCTTGAGGTGTGCCTGGAAGTGGACAACCAATGATTAAGTGCAAAGAAGCTCACAACAGTTTAAGACAACTGGATCTGGAGTCTACTGAACAAAGTTAATTGCTCTCCTGTGTCAAATCTCTCTTTTCCACACTCACAGCAGGCTACCTAGTTGAGGGAAATTCCAGATCAGGCATATTTATGGAGAATTTACATGGCATCACCATAACTTAAAGGAGTAATATTCATGCTCATGTCCGGAAGGTGACAATGGAAAAGGTCTGCTTTACACCATAAATACACAACATGTGACCAGCAGTGTCAGGCCAGAGATACTTGTTCCTCTGGGAATCTGGGAGTCTGCCCCAACATCCAGCAAGGGACTGAACCCAAAGACAAAGGCAGAGGGGGCTGGGATAAAAGCCCCTCCAGGAAATGCTTTCTGCAGGTCAGCAAGGCACAAACAACATGATTATCTTTATGTTTTAAACTATATTATAAAATCCAATGAGCTGGTCGGGAAGATTACATGTTACTTTATTTTTATAAGAAAGAAAGAAAAAAAGAACCTCACACATAATGATCAAATAAATGCAACCTAATCCATAGTATTTACTTTTGGTGGGAGAAATAGTTCTTCTCAAATTTCTCATAAAGTTTTAGGGGGGTATAGTAAGGCTAGGAGACAGGAAGAGAAAAATTAATATTGTTTTTAAGAATTTACACAAACTAAACACAAAAATAAATACCCAAGATTAATCCATACAGGTCAAAAATCTATGAGCACAGTGGAATAAAAATTGAATTTAGTTACAAAAGGTAAAATATCTAAAAACTCAACCACTCAAAAACTTGAAAATGCTATACCAAACTACTACATTAAAAAGAAAGTAAAATATAATTACAGACTAATTAGAAAAACAGAAAAGAAATAGCTACCATTTAAAACTTTCAGGATAGAGCCAAAGCTGTATCTAAACAGAAATGCATACCTTGAATTTTCCTATTAAGTTAAAATGAAAATAAATGAACTGAGCAATCAACTTGTAAGTTTAAAAAAAAAGAGAGAGAGAGAGAGAGATAGGCCTCCCTGGTGGCACAGCGGTTGAGCACTGTGCTGTGGAGCTGTTGGCAGCGGCGAGGCAAGTTCAAGGCTGGCAGGGGGAGATTCCCACATGGCACCCCGAAGACCTCTCCTGCCTCACCCGCTGCTCCCCTCAGCACTGTATTTCCATCGATCTGCCTGTTCTGCTCCCCACTCTGTCTCTGGTGAACCCTCTGACCACCCCACACCTCTGGCCTGTACCCCAGCATTGCATGCATAAATAAATAAATCTTTAAAAAAGAGAGATAGGAACTAATAAGCTAAATGTTTAATGAATTAGAAAAAAAATTTAAATGATAGGATTGATGAATGTAATATCTGGTTCTTTTCAAAAGAGCCTAAGACAGATAAATCTTTGGCAAGAGGGGAAAAAGATAAATATGAAAACATGAGAAACTGATTTCCACATTCACTGATTCTTTCATTCAGCAAATATTCATTGAGCACTTATTAAGTATCAGGAATTGGTGACTCAACAATAAAGTAGACAAAATCTTCTCTTTAACTTAATTCATTGTAAAGGAGAAAAGATCAGAAATTGCATTGATGGTGTGTTATGAAAAATATGTAAATTTTATGAGAGACGCCTCTGAGAGTATCAGAAAACTACATCCCCATGAAAGGCACTACTTTTCAGGAAACTCTGAAGTCAGAAATTAGTTTGACTAAATCAATGACCTTCATTTTAAAATTTAACTCATTGTCAGAATTTACCTCTGTAAACAACATGCGATGCCAGGTGGCAATCCAGGCGGGTTCTAGAAAACTCTGGGAAATAATGATTCTGGTACTTTATAAACGACTCCACAGCCCAGAGAAAGGGACATGGTTCCTGTGCATTTTAAGCAGCTACTAAAACCCTGCTCCGAGCTGGACTGAACTGTGACAAAGGGAAGGAGGAACACAAGCCCATGCACACTTACGTGCAAATCCGAAAGAGAAAAGACTCCGAAACCTGCTTTCGTGTGTTCTGTCCTTAGCCTTTGGTGGCAGTAGGCTATGCTGTCAAAGCCCCCCCTCCCCCATGCCCACATCCACTGTGGGGTACACACTGGTGGCTGAGGAGAAAGGGGCACAAGCACTACAGGTGCGTGTCCCCCTGGGGACAGCTCCAGAGCTACCTACACAGTTTCTAAAGCTCCCCTGAGAAATGGAACCAGAGTTGCCCTCCCTGGGACTTTGCTGGACTCCCTCCCTCCCTACCTGGTCATACATGTCCCCTTGTCCATCGTTCCTCCTGAAGATACCCCCAACTCAATCACCCTCACGTGTACCCTTGTTTTGGCTGCTGGTAGGGGACCCATCAGCAGCAGAGCCTGACCTAAACTTTTTTGCACCCACAATTGACCTAAGACTATTCCCAGCATTTATTTATCATAGCTTTACGTTCATATGTTTGACTGAATATATATTAATATTTGATTAAGGGGATGCTTCCCCAGACTCCACTGGGGTTATTACCTAACAGTCACAGTATATGCATCATATTGCCTTCCTAAAAATCTAATAAAATATGAATTGCAAACACATTTCACCCAAAGGGTTTCAGATAAGGGATTGTGGAGATGTATAAAATACTAGCAAATCAAATCCAGTGTTTCATTAAAGGAATAATAAACTATAACCAATTAAAGTTAATTACAATAATGGTTTCATATTGGAAAATTTAGTGTAAAATATGTAAGAATAATAGGTCAATGGGGTAGAAACCACAGAGAATTTCAACGTTTATTCCTGATGTATATATTTATAAATATACATATTTATATATATATATATACAAAACTTTATAATACAGTGACCAGACTTAAACTCTAGAGATGTTATAACCAAATCAGAAAAAAAGGTAAAGAATATCTGCTATCATCACTGTTATTTAGCCTCATTCTGGAATTTCTAACACATGCAAAAATAAAGACTAAGAGCAATTAAATATGCAGGAGAAGACAGATGTACCATTATGTGTAGATGATTTTATTGTCCACCTCAACACAGAAGCATGTTAAGTGGAAAACATTAAACCTGAATTGAGATTTTAGTACGGGAGTCAGGTATAAAATACATGCTTTAAACCACATCTTTTTATACCAGGAATGGCCAATTGGAAAACATAATAGAAACATTTATCCCATATACAAAAGAAACAAACATTCAGGAATAAACAAGAAATGTCCAAAACCTAAAAGATGGAACTCTAAAAGCCCACCGAGGGACATAACACAAGAGATTTGAACAAATAGCAAAACCTATCTTGTGCTTAGATAAGCAGACTGAACATTATAAAGATGTCTGTGGTCTCTAAATTACTCTATAAATTCAGTGCAGAGCCAACCAAAATCCAAAAAGGAGCTTTTAGGGGACATTTGACAAAGTTATTCTAAAATACTTCCAGAACACTAAACAAGCAAAAAATACCTGCGAAATTTGAAATTTTAGAGGAATAGAAGAATAATCCTCTAAATTAACACATATCATAGAGACAGTAGTAATGCAAGGTGATGCCACTGTTTAAATAGAAACAAACAGGAGTCAATTAAACTTCAAAATACACAGGAATATGTTATTCAGTTTACATTTCCTATAAGTAGGAAACCTATGGATTATTTAATAAAAGATAGTGAAACAGGGGTCACCCTGGTAGTGCAAGGGGTTAAGTCTCAGCACTATGAAGCTATCCACAGCCACTGCAGCACGAGTTCGATCTCTGGCCAGGGAGCTTCCCACATGTCACAGAAGACCACCTGCCTGGCCCGGTGCTCCCCTCAGCAGTGTACATCAGTAGATCCGCCTGTTCTGCTCCCTACTCTGTCTCTGGTGAATCCTCTCACCACCCCCACACCTCTGGCCTACCCTCAATTCTTATATGCATAAATAAATAAATCTTTTTTAAAAAAGATAATAAAACAAGTGTCTGTCATCTTGGAGTAAAATAATAATAAAGCAAGATTTCTACCTCACTCTTTACATCAAAATTCTTGCCTAATATATTAAGATTTAAGTTAAAAAGGCAGGAGAGTGGAAAGGAATCAACCATGACGATATCAGGGAGAAAAAAGGAAAATCTCTCTTATGAGAGGGAGGAAAGTCTCGTTGAAGGTAACATGAAACTCAAAGGCCACAAAATACAGATACATTTCATCACATGAAAATTAAGGAAAACAAACAAACAAAAAAAAAAACCTCTACAGGCCAAAAATAAAAACCCATCACCAAGCTAAATGAGGACAATTAAAAAAAAATGCAACGTATAGGCTAGAAAAAGGTCTCCCATTTCTGAAGTCCCATGAGCAAATACAAATGAAAGAAAAAGAAAACCTTCTAAAAGAGAATGGTGCAAAGGGTATATCACCAAGTAAGTCCCACAAAGGGGAAAAATGCAAAACATTGAGAAACATTTGGAAAGATTTTTCTACCTCACTAGTAACTGAATGAATGCTAATCAAAAATATATTTTTCCTCTATGCAATAAAGTGGTCAAAAAGACTAATGATAACCAACACTGGGGAGGAAGCAAAAAAAAAAAAAAAGACAACAACTGTTCTAAATGACTTCTGGTCATTATGCAGAATTATGAACCATGAGTATCAATCAAAAAAATGCCTGCAAGATGCACCCCAAATGGTCAATGGTGGTTACCAATGGCAAATAGGGAAGACAAAGAGGGGATCTTGCACTATGAACACTTCCGAAACAACAGGGTTTTTTAATAACACACAAAATAATAATTGCTAGTAGTTCTTGGCTGTTTATCATATTCCTGACACAGAGCTATAAAGTACTTCACCTGTACCCTGCACCAGTCCTAAGGTTAGTTTTGCAGGGAATAAAATGACTCCCTGGCTATGTTTAATTGTCTTTAATTCTACTTTTCTTTTTTTTTTTTGTAATATATTTTTATTGTTATTTATGTTTTTTACATTTTGTATTCCCCTTGGGTAACCCACCACCAATTCACCCATGATCCATCTCCATGGTCCCTTGTGTCCTTTTCTACTCCATTTTGTGCCCCTATCCTCCCCTCCCCCACCCACCTGCTGAGTGTCTCTCTCCTATTTGGTTTCCTTATAGTCCTGTTATAAGTGAAACCATTCGATATTTTTCTCTTTCTTTCTGGCTTATTTCATTATGATCCCTTCTAATTCCATCCATGTCACTGCAAATTGCATGTGTTTATCTTCTTTGAATGCTGAATAGTATTCCATTGTGTAATTCTAAATACAAGAAAACCACACTTTTGCTTTCAGGAGAGGAAGCCCCTGTCCCTCTCTCCTTGCCTTGCAAAATCCTCCCCAAAATTTCTCTCACACAGTAGTTGAGAGCTGGACCTGTCCAGGACCACCTCCGTGGGTAGTTTTACTTTGCTTCAGAAGCCAGAAGAGTCTTGATGCAGAGGGAATGCCATTTCCCAATTCCATTCAGATGCTCATTAACCAGCTGTACCCTTTGGGAAATAGAACCTGGAACATTCAGCATCCTCTTACCCAGTGGTTCTCGAAGTCTGGTCCCCAGGCCAGAAGCATTAGCATCACCTGGGAACTTGTTAGAAAAGCAAAATCTTGGCTCCTCCGGACCTACTGAATCAGAAACTCTGGGCACACAGCCCAGCCATCTGTGCTACACCAAGTCCTCTAGGTGATTCTAATATGGATGAAAGATTAAGAACCTCATGTTAACCACTTAACTGTTGAGGAAACCAAGACTCAGTTAAAATGCCCTGCTCAGGACCGTGAGCTAGAGTGCTGTGGGGTGGGATCTGTTTGCTTGTTTTTATATACAAGAGGGCAGCTTTATTTAAAAAAAAAAAAAAAGGAAAGGACACTTGCCCAACACAAGCGAGCAAAAAGAGCTGCCCCTGAAATGGGATAGGTTTGTCAGAAGAGACACCTGAATATACACAGGCTGTCTTACAAAGGGAAAAGGGTGAAGAAGAGAAACACCTGCACAGTCACAGGTGGGCGGGAGAGCTGCCTTTGGAAGGGGTAGGTTTAAGAAAGACGCCTGCATAGACACAGGCAGTGAGGTGGGATTTGAACCCAGATCTCTCTGGTTACAAAGTCACATTCTGATTATAATGTTTCCTTATGCCTTCCCTGTGTGATATTAATTCAGGGAATACAAGTTTTCTCATAAAAATACACTATTCTTAAATATTGCTATGATTACTTTTAGAATTGACTTCAAAATATATGAAGATGACAACAGAGCAGAAGAGGATGCAAATCTTGCTCTCACTCATTTAACTCTTTCTATACCACAAGCCTCGAGTTGTCAGCAACTTCCAGTTATCAGAAAGCAGCAAGTAGACCCTCATCACCTGGAGAGCTAGCAGTGACGTGCCACCTGCCTCCTTTGGCCACAAGGGAGTGGCACAAGCCCTACCTCTTCTGAGAGAATCATTTGCATCCTGGAAAATGAATCTGCCTGTCTCCTGGCCACCTGAGCAATGTGGTGTCTACTGTCATGCCAGATACTCTAAAGCAAGAGTCTGCAAATGAGAGTGTACAGGCCAAATTTGACCCTTGGGCTGTTTTTATAAATAAAGTTTTATTGTTACACAGCTAAGTTTATTGGTGTATTATCAATGGCTGCTTTCATGCTATAACAGCAAAGTTTCAGCACATGTGAAACCATAGGTGCCACAAAACCTAACCATTTACTACTTGGCCCTGTAAGGAAAATGACCGCCAACTCTTGGCACAAATGTTTATCATTCAACAGAGATAACAGATTTCTGCTGTGAACCATGCCTGAGTTCAAATTCTAGATCTGTCAGCACCAGAGTATTAGCTCCGGCAAGTCCCTTAACCTTCCTGAGCCTCAGTTTCTTTCATCGGATGGTGGCGAAGTTTAAATAGAACAAAAGGTGCTGAAGGCCTGATACACAGCAGGCGCTCATTAAGGATTCATTTTCTCCCTTCACCTCTTTAGAGACACTTCTCAAGATGAGAAAATGTCATAGCTTTGGCACATAGTAGGCCCACTGCCTGTTTATTCACGGTCAATTCAGAACACAGAGGTTGCCCAAAGACCATAGGCCGCAGTTTAAAACATCTCATCCTCCAGAGATCAAGGGAGAATTTACTAACCAGGCAGCACACTGAGATACTATACATCATCTCCTAAAGCCAAACCTGTCCTGCCCAGAGCCAACTGTCGGCTCTGCCCTGGAATGAAAAATGGGCTCCCAGGGACAGCAGAGCCTGGACTGCAGGAGGGGAAAGAGAAAGTGGTGGAACTGCGAAGGCTCTGTCCCCACAAATCTCCATCTCAAGAAGACTATCCCCCCCGCCCCCCGCCAACTTGGTAACTTAGAATCATTCACAAGCAAAGATTTTATAAGCCCCAGGTGCCTCAGCACACAGAACTAAGTCTGCTTCTTTTTTCAGTCAAGTGCAACAGTGACCACACAAGAACTGCCTTGGGTCACAGTGAGGAGGGCAATCTTCCACCCACCTGCCCTCCATCCACCTGCACCCCTGACATTTCACGTCTCCCAAGCTCCAAGGTCCATGCCTTCCCCTTCCTCCTGCCATTTTGAGCTTCTATCTTCTCAGAGCTTCTCGATGGGCTTTTTGTGCCTCGTTTTTGCTGGTCTCTTCCTCTATTTTGTCTGTACCTCAAGGATGTCACTATCAATATGGAGAATTGTTGATGATTGGGTATGTTGCAATCCTAATCCCAGGACTTTCGAAGGCAACTTTATTTAGAGACAGGGCATTTACAGAGATAATGAAGTTGAAATGAGTTCCTTAGGGTGGGCTCTGATCTAATATGACTGACAATCTTATAAAGATGGGAAATTTGGTCAAATACACAGAGTGACAATATCAAGTGAGCATGAAAGCAGAGATCCAGATGCTTCTACAAGCCAGGCACCCTTCCTAGTGCCTTCGGGAGCAGGGTCCTGCCAAAACCCTGATCTTGGACTTGTAGACACCAGAATTATAAGACAATAAAGTTCTGAGAGTTAGGTCACTCTGTGGTACTTTGTTACAGCAGCCTTAGCAAACTAATACAATCATCAACACCAAGGGCCCTGAGCCAGTCCCGCGTGGCCCATCGGGGCAGTGAGACAACCTGTGAGTGCTGGGCGAGATATACCACATACCCCTGACTTGCGGGACTCTGATTCCAGTGACAGAGGAGCCTTCTCCTGCCAGCACCAGGCAGGATAAGGGAAACTCTCGGTTGGTGTTGACCACAGGTACAAGGTGCTGGGCACAGGTCCAAGAGGTCAGCCATCGACCCTGCACTCAGCCTTGAGAGGAGGTACTGGAAGAATCTGATTGATGATGAGCTGATTACTTTCAATCCATTGGCCAAAGATGGAAGAGTGAAGGACTCACATCCAGACAGACAAAAAGGGAGAAGTCGGGAGTGAGGGCGGAAAGAAAAGAGAAAGAATAAGCAATAGCTGAGATTTTACTGGGTCCTAGACACGGGCTAAGAAAGTTGCCTGGATTACCCTAGTCAATCCTCACAGATGACCTCTGAGGAAGGTTCTAGTGTTGACCTCACTTTACAACGTGAAATCAAGGCAGAGCAAGCTTAGCTGGCTGGGCAAAAGTCACACAGTCTGCAGGCAGCCAACCCCATGTGAAGTCTCCCTGCCTCAAAATTTACCACCCTAAAGCCACCAGGTCTCTTCCATGAGTGTGTGCTCAAGTTCAAAGGCAGACCAAAGGACCAATGACGCCAGGTCACAGACCTGTGAAACTGCCCTACCAGCCTTCCCGCTGAACAAATGGGTAAACTGAGACCTGGCAGCGACATGACCTTCCCAGGTCACCCACAAGTCCATGGCCTGATGCCATTTTTATAAAGCTCTTTCATATCACAGGACTGGGAAGAGGGTAAGACTGTGAGACAGAGAGAATCTGGGGATCATTGCTTTCTCGCTCTTCCTTCCTCCACCCCCAGGAACTGCTCACGTGCCAAGTCCAGCCTCTTGAAGCCCAGCTGCAGGGTGTTTAGGGGCATTCCCTATGAACACCCAGTGGGAATGGGCAAAGAGGGCATCATGGTGGCCCAGGAAGGGGGTACACGGAGGTTGAAGCAGGACCCCGGAGAGCAGCTGGCATTTGGCCCCCAGAACCAGAACATGTGAGAACCTCAGCGGAAGCAGGGACCTCAGTAGCACTCTCGTCCTGGCAGGAGGTCAGAAAGCAGACCCGTCCCAGAAGCCCAGCATAAGGGTGCACCCACGGGTGGGCAGGGCTAGGAGGAGCGAGACAGCAGGGTTGACCAGGCGACCGTTGAGCAGGATGACCACCTGCAGGCCTGGGGGACAGTGGCCCCTGTTGGCCGGCCTAGGAAGCCTACAGCCCCATAGTCCTTTGAGGAAGACGTGGGCAGTGCAGAGAGAGTGGCCAGTTCCTTCCAGTGTACCCCCCACCAGGACCAAACCATTATGCCTTCCTCAGGAGCAGACACCACCTCCAACAATTCCCTCTCAAGAGCTGCTGGCACTGGAGGCTCCCAGACCCAGATTCAAGTCCTGCCTCAGAGGGCTCCTTGCGGGTGACCTTGAGAGGGACACAGCCTCAACAAGTCTGTGCTTCACCTGCAAAATGTGGGTGCTGAGAGCGCCCGCCCCACAGAGCTGCAGGTGATCAAATACAACAGGTGGGCAAAGTGCTCCCCCTCCCGGTGTTCTTGGTGCCAAGTGGTGGGGGGCCTTTTTCTGGAGCACCTCCACAGCCCCCAAGCCAGTGTAGATGACCTGATCGAATGTTACTGAACAAATTTTTTAAAAAAGAAAAGCCTCATACAGGACTCGCTTAACTTGTTAAAGCGGAGACATGAACAACCATGGTGTAGAGGACTTCGGCTTTGAACTACCCGAAATCCAATTGTTATTCCACTCTCCTATCCCAGCACTCAGTGCTAAGGTTATTTGGCGTGTCTGGTGTGTGACTACTTAAGAAGGGTAACAGCCTCTAATTAAGCCTAAAAACGTCAACGGGAGACAGGCAGGCAGTGAGCAACGTCTCTTCATGAAAACATTTCTGGGGCAGGCTTAGGCCAAAGAGCTGTCAATCAATAAATTGCTCTGTCTCAGAGCTTTTACACTCAAAGCATTTTGAGAGCAGGAGGGAGGATCCTCGAGCATAATTTCTTCTAGAGACAAGACAGCCCAGGCCCTGGAGCCCAGGGGTTGGTCCAGGTCTCCCGAGATAGTAGCACTCAGTGCGAGATGCCTCCCATTCCCAAGTGGTCTTCTGCTTATGTCACTAGAGCTATTTGCTACCAACTCAGCTGCTAAGGCAGGTCAGGGACAGTTTATTGAGCACCTCCTGTATGCCAGGCACTGGAACAAAAAATGAATGTCATAAAAGGACTTTGCTCTTTTGAGCTCACAATCTCAGGGGAGAAGGAAAACAAGAGGAACAAAACAATAAGTACGAATGTTAATCACAGATGAAAATAGAAAGAGGGGACAGGGCAGTGAGGGATGTGGGCTGAGATGTCCTCAAAGCCAAACTCTGGAGGCTCGGGGGAGCCCACCATGCAGACCTCAGACATGGGCATTCCAGAGAGAAGGAAGGGTGAGTGCAGGTACCCCGGAACAAGGGCTAAGAGTTGGGGAGGGGCCAAGTCATGAAAGGGCTAGGGCAGCCATGCTAATGAGTTTGAATTTTGTTCATGAGGCAAACAGGAGCCAGGTGAGAGGCGGAGTAGCAGGGTCCTGAGTTCTGTTTTATGACCGAGTACAGCCTCCATTAGTTGGCGACAAAGTCAGCTGGGCATAGTGGAAACGCAGCAGAATCAGGGGCCTGGATCAGTTCACCTGCTCCATCCATCCCACCAGAAGGCCTAAAAGTCTTGAAATTTGTCCTCCCTGGGCAGGACTCGCTTGGGCACTGAGGCTGAGATCAGCTGGCATTGGGGGGAGTCCACGGACACAGGATTTTCCAATGGCTTCCCCCTCACCTCACCAGGAATCCCGAGGCCCAAGGAACTGGCCAGTACAACCGCAGGGAGGTTCCCATCGCCATCCTAGACACATCCCAGGTTTCAATAAACACTTGTTAAACTGAAATGAACTCCGGAGACGATCCCTCAGGAGATACAAGTTCTGCTATTGACGAAGGCTCACACTGAGACAGGATAATGGGCTCAAATCTCGTTAGCAAAGTCAGAGAACTGAGAAATTTCCGTGCTCAAAACAATAATTTCCCTTCTGCTTTCAATATTTTTGCATAGTGAGGAACCATTTATAGGGCAGGCAGGAATAAATCTTGGGCAATTATTCAACACATCTTGGGCTGGTTTTGCTTCTTTTCATCAAAGTTAAAGACCAGTCACTCAACAGTTTCTTTTCAATACAGCCTTCCTCCCCTTCCTTCATCCTTCCCCCGCATCTACACCTCATAATGGAGCTGTTGTCCCTGGTCCTCCCTCCTTCCTCCTCCACACAGGATGCTTCTCAGGTTTCATCCTTCTTGGGCGCCCACCAGCGCTGAGCTTGAGCCGAACAATTCCCAACTTTTTTATTTGACATCCCAGTGTGTCTCCAGGCATCTCCAGGGGAGTTACGAGATTCATTTTCATTCACTTTAATTTAAAAAAGAAATATAGGCCATTTAGTTCTTTTAAGAGGAGAAAATGGGTTGTCAGTCAACCAGCAGGGAAGTGGGTCTCGACTCTAGCTATTAGCTTACCGGGCAGAATGGCTGTCTTCCAAGCCTTCTTGGGTCGCTTAAGCAAGGAAAGTGTTTTACTAATGTCTGAGAAATGTTTGGTCTTGGGGGAAAGAAAAATAAACTTGAAAGAGAAAAGAGACATGAGAAAATTAATGTGCTTTTATTAACTTCATTTCAGATAAAGTCAGAATTCAATAAAATGATTCCTATCATTCATCCATTCAGTCCTTCTATTCAACATGAGCTTGTTGAGGAGCGAGCATTTTCCACAACCTAGCAACAATCATGAAAATAATAACAGCATCTAGCATCTATTTAGCTCACTCACATACTCAGTGCCAGGGACAGTTCTCCAAGAATTACCTCAATGAATTGCCACAGTGACTGTAAAATAGTGGCTGTTCTGTCCCTATAGCAGAACACAAAGTCACGCAGACATAAGTGGAATCGACCCCGGGACAGTCTCATCAGCACAGCGCCACACCGCCTTCCTCAGCCAGGGCACGGAGGTGGGTGCCGCACAGCCCTGCCCGCAGACTGTGTGCAGTCCACAGAGCAGACGAGTAATCAACTGAGTGAACTGTTTGTGAAAAGCAACATGAAAGAGAACTGCGGAGCAGAGGCGGGTCCAGATGCAGAGGGTGCAGGAGGAGGCAACCCTGGGAGAGAACAAAGATTCACAGGAGCGGGCTTCACACGAGATGGGGTGCGTGGGGTAGGAAAGAAAGGGAGCTCCAGGCAGAGGGAAGAAGATGGAGAGGGGGTGGTCTGAGGGCCTGGGCTGTGCTTGGGGGAGCACAAGTGTGCAGAAGAGGCTGCACCAGTCACGGATGGCAGGTGGCGCCGGAGCTAGAAGTCAGTCGTTCTCAAGGACCTGCTCACGCTGAACACAGATTTGGGTCTTGGAGAGCACGGAAGGGTGTGGGCACAAGAGTGGAACAGTCAGACTAAGAATTTTGGAGGTCAGCCTTGTGGCCCATTGCTTGGATTTGGGATGCAGAGAGGGTGCAGGGAGCCCACCTGGAAAGCAGTTCAATGGGTGACTGGCAGGCATGACAGGATGAGGGTTTGAGCCAGACAACGACCACAGGGAGGAGAAAGCAGATACTTGCGAGATGCTAAAGAGGTGGAAATGGCAGGAAATGGTGGAGCTCACAGAGGCATCTACGAAAGTCAGCCATTATTTGTCCCAACTCTTCTGGAAAAAATACAGATTTCTATTTTCATTTTTCAGGTGATGGCAGAATTTCTAATGTATTCTTGCCATCAGTCCCACACGAATAGGCAAAAAGATAATCAACAAAGTGACAAAGTTGGTGACAGGCTGAGAGGAAGCCCTGCTGTCCCATCCTTGACCCATGGGGGTCAGGGGAGGTGCTGCAAGTCACCCTCTGCCCAGCCACTGCCCTCCCATCAGGAACACACCAGCCCCGCTCTCCCTGCAACACCCCTGCAACACCCCTGCCTGCCTCCCACCTGCCCCCCAACAGCAGAGGCGATGTCAAAGGCGGCCGTCAACACTGATAAGTGATGGCTAAACAAGAGGAGGAAACGAGGCTTGAATATTCAGTGGGCACCTCCGCCTCAGCGGCTGTCATGCTGTGCCCTCCTGTCCACCCCATCCCAGGAACAAGGGAAAACACAGTCGCCTCTTAGCAACCACCCCCCCCCATCCTAGATCTGCAGCCCCAGGTTGGAGCAAGTCACGCAGTTCACATCCAAACGCCCAGGGGCCCCGGCTTTCTGGCAGTCCTGCCCGGAGAAAGGCTGGTGATCCTTGGGATCAATTTATGATCACGTGGATCCAAGAAAGCCTGGGTAAAATTAGAGATACCTTCACATAAACACACACAGATACTTTGAAACTTCCACACGCTACCCATCTTTCCACTTCAATGTCTCGAGGAAAACTCTCTTTTCAATGTATTACCCAAGAGGCATGAAGTTGGTAATGGGAGTATAAATAGCAATATAAAGTTTGCAGCCTGATTATTATCTTGTATCCAAACAGCTGAGAGAGAGGTGAAGCTGAGGGTTGGAAGCGTGTGTTCCTCAGGGGCAACCGAACCCCCACTGAGTGTTCAGGCACACGAGGCGGGTCAGGCAGCCTCTGCAGTGAAGCCCGACATCGTGCCTTGGACATGAGGCATTTTCTGACATCCGCTGCATTCCTGCGCAGGTGGGAAAATCTCTCCAACCAATTTCATCCGCCTGGGGGCAAACGGCACCTCCCTTCAGATCTAAATATGATGTAGGTGGCAACAAGGGGCCTGGTAACACCCACTCCCACCTCCCAAGAGACTTGGGCTCAAGAAGCAGCTTTGCCACTCTCCTGGGGCCTGATTTTAGACGAACCAGGGCATCTGCCTCGGCAGGGGCTGGGGCTAACAGCAGTTGCTGGTATTTGCTGCACCGCTGCTATGCCACCAGCTTGAGGCTCAGCATTTACATGGATGACTTCAGCCAACCCACCTAGTCTTTCATGATTCCCACTTTACAGGTGAGGGAGGGGGAGGGGAGAGAACTGGAAAGATGAGCCCACATCCCCAACGCAGCCCCAGAGCGCCAAAGCACACACACAGTGGGCAAGCAGCTGGCAGTGGGGCTAATTCCACTGGGCCCTCACCATGGGGCCTGTCCAGAGAGGACAAGAGCTTGGGGTCTCCCTCGGAGGACAGTGCAGATGAGAAAGACCCTGCGAGCTGCATCACGGAGTTTAGGTGGAATTTCTCCCCAGAGAAGAGGATGGGAAAGGAGTCCCAGACAGAGAGACCCACTGGGAAGGTCTGTGCCCCCTACCCAAAGCTGAGGGAGGCCAGGGTCAACCTGGCAGGACACACAGATGTTTGCAGCCAGTTCCGCCCCCCGCCGCCCCCCACATTGCTCATGGACACACCCAACCCCGTGTTGGTGGATTTCTGCTCAGACGTGGGGTTTGAATCCAGCAGAGTCAAACAGCGTGGCAGGGCGCTCGGCCTTTGGTGCCGGACAGGCTTATGTTTGATTCCTGAGTCTCTCTCTTCACAGTGGAGTTAACCGTAGTTTGGCCACTTAGTCACTCTGAGCCTCATCTTTAACATGGAAACCATGTACTTTTATAAAAATAATGGTATGCAGGGCCTCCTTGGTGGCACAGGGGTTAAAGACACAGTGTTATCAAGCTATCACCAGCCACCGCAAAATGAGTTCAATCCCCGGCCAGGGAGCTGACCCACATGGCGCAGCAGACCTCCCTGTCTCGCCCGCTGCTCCCCTCAGCAGTGTACTTCAGTAGATCCACCTGTTCTGCTCCCCACTCTGTTTCTGGTGAATCCTCCCACTCTCCACACCTCTGGTCTACACCCCAGTTCTTGTATGCATAAACAAATCTTAAAAAAAAAAAAAAAAGCTGGTCTGCATAGCAAACTTTCCATTCACTCCTTTTGTAACAAAATCCCTCTCCTGTGGGAAACTCATTCCATGGAATATAAATGGAACTGAGTCCTTCCCACCATTCCTGCCACTGGCAGGAGCACAAGCATCAGGACTGACCCATCAAAGCATATCCCATCAGTCACCAGCACAGAATAGTTCAAAGTTAAGATAAAGACCCAACTTCCCTCATCTGAATTGTCCCAGGGCACTTCCTTTTTTTTTAAGTTATTGGGAAAGAGTAGCTCTCTTCTTTGGGATGACAAACTGTTCACGTGACATAAGTGTGTATGGAAACTTCTAGAGAATGAATTCAACAGACAGACGGTATAGCAGAACCAAGACACAAAGAGATGGGAACAATGTCTGCATGGCCCTGGGGCATTCTCTGAGCTCCTGGATCCAGCTATGCCTAAAACCCAAGTCATCCCTTAGTCTCCCCAGATACATGAACCAATAATATCGCCCTTCTAGTGTTAACTCCAATTTGAACTGAGTGTGTGACACTGTCCTGTCGAAAGTAGGACTGGTAAATTTGCTACAAGGATTAAGTGAAATCCAATTAAGAGGCAAGGCCACTGCACACTGCACTTCAATGAATGTTCAATGAATCTTCCTTTAGTTGCAGTCTCTTGTCCTGGGGAGATGTGGATGGCGTTTGAGAATCAGTAACAGCTACAAAACATCTCTATCATCCTAAACTGCCATCAAGATACTCTTAACAGAACTGAACCACTCAGTTTTGAGTTAAGATACAAATATTTAGCTACATCATCTCTCTTAATTTCTTAAAATTCTTGAAACCACCTGTTCCAGAAACTGCTCCAGACTTTGGTCACTTATGGTCTTTCCAGCCTCTCTATGACTATTAAAGAGACACAACTATTAAATATTTTATAAATCAAATTCCTGGGTTTCAAAAGCAATTTTCCAAAAAACCTTGAATAAATTACAGCTTTATCTCCCTAGGAAGAAAAATGTATCAAAGATAATATTTTACTTTAAAATTCAGCAAGTTTGAACACAACTAAATAAAGGTAGAGAAAAAATTTTATATACGTATACATATGCATACACACACACACACACACACACACACACACACACACACAGTCTTGCCTCTAGGGGAACCAAATATCCCAAAACATTTTACTAGCAAAGAGACACCTACAGATTAAGTCTCAGCACTATCACCTCACCCCTACGGCCTGAGTTTGATCCCCGGCCAGGGAGCTAACCCATATAACACAGCAAACCTTCCTTTCTCATTTGCTGCTCCCCTTAGCAGTATATTTCAGTAAATACGGGTGTTCTGCTCCCCACTCTGTTGAACATAGAATTGCCATGTACTGAACAACTCCACTCTGGGACACACACCCAGAGTAACTGATAATAGGTGTGCAGACACCTGGTCTCTGGTGAATACTCTCACACCCTGCAACTCTGACCTACACCCCAGTTCTTCCATGAAAAAAAAAAGTAGCAAAATTCTTAAGCTGAATATTCAAAGGTAATTTTGATTTTATATTTTAAAGAGTAAATATGAACAAGTGAAAAATTCCTGGCGTTCCTTTTGCCATTTGGATTAATGGTCTATTGGAAACAAAACAATAAGAGGTGAGCCAAACAGAGTTCTGGCCCCCAACACATGGTTCCTGAGGTCCCCATATACAGCCCGTCTTTGGCAGTCCAGCCCCCCTTACTGGCAGGAAGTAAAAGCCATTGGCTTTATAGTGGTCAACTTGGCAGGAAACTCACAAACGCAACAGGAGCAATGATTCAAAATGCAGCATAAATGAACAAAGGAGCACATTTATTAAACCCCAAACACAGGGAAGTAGGCTACTCTGTAAAACAAAGCTTCACCTGCCTTAAGTAATAAACCAGCTCCCTGGACTACAAAAGCAGGTCTTTGATTAACGTAACAGATGTTTACTGGGTGCTTCCTATGTGTCAAAGATCATGCCAGCATTGGAGACAGGGCACGACGCTGGGTGTGGTTCTGGCCCTCATGGAGTTTTCAGTCTCCTACAATAGGCATTTGTAAAAATAAATACATAATTGTGAGACACAGTGGGTGTGGTGTCTTTACAATTGTATCTACAAGCTCATTAACAGTCTGTGCAGAACTTCAAGTAGGATGAGGTCATCCTATTTCCTTAAAAACAAAATGTATTAAGATACAATCCACATACCATGCAATCCCCAATTATATAATCCACATACAATCACCACATATATGATTCCATGGCTTTTAGCATATTCGCAGCTCTGTGCAACCATCACAGGGGTTAATTTTAGAGCATTTTCATCCCCACAAAGAGGAAACCCCTACCCTTTAGCTATCACTTGCCTAACCCTCCAAACCCCCCAATCCTAAACCACCAGGGATATACTTTCCGTCACTACAGATTTGCCAATCTGGTTCTTCCTCAGTAAGTTGAACATAGAATTGCCATGTACCGACAACTCCACTCTGGGACACACACCCAGAGTAATTGATAATAGGTGTGCAGACACCTGTTATATAGAACATGCTAGCAGGTTCCACGGGAGCCAAAAGGTGGAAACAACCCCAGTGTCCAACTGAGGAAGAAAAGATGAACAAAATGACAACTCTCCAAAGATTCATGCTACAGCATGAAGGAACCTTGGAAATGTTCTACTAAGTGTAAGACATTGGTCACAAAAGCCCATCACTTACATCTATTTCCCTTCCACCTAGAAGCTTCCTGTGTCCACAGTCTTCCTGTGTCCATTCTCCCCACCCCCAGCTTCCACCCAACCTCGATGTCTCGCCATCACCTCCATTCTATCTTCATCAACGCCCATGAGGCCATCATCTTCCAGGACCACAGCCACAGCCTCATCCTTGGTCCCCTCGGCCAGGCTTCCTCTCCAACACACCCCAGCTGCCGGAGGAGCCCCTCTAAGCACAAATCTGGGTTGATGTAAACCCTTCATCATCATGACGGTCACCATCTTCATCAGATTGGCATCACATACAAAGTCCTAGACCCCATCACCAACAGGTCACACGACAGACACCTAGGGCCAAGCATCACCCAGGTAAGCGAAAGCCCCTGGATCCTGCACTCTTTTGCACATGTCTGTTCCTGCCTCTGCTTGTACTCTCCCCTGCATGGAACACCTGCCCTTACCTTTCTTGCCTAGGAATGCCACTCCCTCTTCCAGAAGGCCCAAGTCTTCCCACTCCTTCACAACACAGCCATGCAACACTTGCATGCCCCCAGAGTACTGGAGGACCACCCACTGCCCCCTGCTGGGCGGAGCTTTCAGACAGGATCCTCACTGCTCCATTCTCAGGAGCTAGCCAGCACCCAGCCTGCCTTGCACACAGGAGGTCCTCAATGAAAATGTGTCATAGGAAGAGTGTAGAAAAGGAAGAGTGTGGAAATGACAGGGAGAGGAAATGAATACATATATTTACATGATTTTAGGTGCCTATTTTATGAATCTATCAATAATGCTGTCTTGAATATTGAAAGCTTCTACCCTCTTTAGACTTTCCTCAAATCTCCCCAGTCTGAGTAGGAATAAAATAGAATTTTAAAGACCAGAGTTGACAGCAACATCAAAGGAAAACACAGGCAGTCCCAGAACCATCTCCAACCAGAGTAATAACGGGAGGTTCTGTCTTCTGGAATCTTGCTCATTTTAGAAGTTTTACCACACCAGACCTCCTTGTAAAACAAATTAGGAACTGCTGGGGAAGGGCTAGTAGAAGAGGCAACCCTGGAGATGTTATGAAGATTTTAGGACCTTGATCTGAAAACCAGAGCCCCTGGTCTCTATCTCCCAAGTCTGAGAGCTTGTTGTTTTGCCTTCATTTGTATTTTCTGGGCTGGTGAGTCCCACTAATGTCTCTTGTTGTCATCTCATGTTGGGAGAAACCCCAGGAGGAAGTTAGGTATGTAGAATCTGACAGCCCCTTTTCAGAAATAATAGATAACCCATTTGCCTCTAGGGGGAGAGATGACTGTTTACAAGTAATTCTAAAGACCCAGCTAGCTTTAACTCTCCATGATAGCCAGTAGGAAACAAAATAGCATGAAATAATAACAATATGCATGAATCCCATCAAAGTCTTTATTTTCAAAGATAAAAATGCAAAGGTGTAGTTCATGATGATTGAAAGCAAAAAAATATTAAGTAGTAACATTCAAGCCTGGACTTGATCACACCTAACCGATTTCTAAAATTTCCCCCTCACCCTACCATTATAATTTCCTGCTAATTACTACAAGCAATTTTATTAATATACTTTTCAGCCTCATTAAATATTACCTTGGGCCTAACATTAAAAATGATGAGGCTCAGTAATCTTAATGAGCATCCAAATTTCATCGACCCCTGAAAAACCAGACAACAGAGAACTAAATGCATTGCCGGGCTGCTCTGTCCCCAGGCGTGTTGTAAAAAAAAAAAAAAAAAGCGCATTTAGAAACATGAAAGAAATGAAATGTAAAGTCCCAAATGAAATCTGACTCAGAAACACACAAGTTTGGCCAGGATTCCTCAGGTTGTCAATTAAGGTGGGAGGGGAGTTACTGGGGAGGTTTTGTAGCTGTAGCTCTTCTTCTTTCATGAGGATGAAAACACAGTATCAACGAGCCCAATTTCCACTAATATGAAGTCCTTCTTGTGACTCTGACAGATAGCTGCTCGATGGATAATCGTGACTAGGCAGAGACAGGCCAACTGCAAACGTGAAGTATTCACGGCTCAGCAAACAGAAACCCATGCATTCTCTGCAACAGTGGCGGAAGCACAACGGACAGGCAGTCAGACTAAAGAAGATATATTTTATTTTTCTTTCCTTTGTAGCATGACCAGAATTGTCTGTATTTCTCAAGCAGCAAGGGAGGCAAGAACAGCGAGACCAGCTCTGCTGTCGTCAATGTAAATTATTTATCAGGAGCTGAATTTACTACTCTCTCCTGGCTCAACTGTCAAAACCCTCCCATTTTCAAAAGCAGTTGTGCTGTGTGGTCCCAGGGTTTCCTGTGTTTCCTCCAGCCTGCGGGTGAAAGGGTTGGCTTAACAGACAAGCCCAGATTTACCTTAAACTACATCAGGTGTCATCTCAGACAATTTTTTTCAGCATGTCTGAGACCTGAGACCAATAAATTGAGCACACAATGCAACCACTACATGCTAGCGGGGACCCTTTGTGTATTATTTAATTTAGCCCACTAACTGTAGATAAGAAAACGGAAACAGAGAGGGGAAATGGTTTGCCTCGGTTGCACAAGCAGAGTCAGATTTAGAGCTTGAAATCTTGGATCCTTACCTTTTACGCTGCCATTGATATTCACCTGAAACAGGGTCTTTAACTGTGGGTGGAGGCAGAGATGGTGCCAACAGAGCGACCAGAACTCCACCTCCCAACCCTCCAACCGCTCGTCTTCCCTCCTCTCACAGCTGCGGAACACCAGCGAATCGTTCCATGGGTTGTAGCCAATGAAATGGGAATGGAAGTGACACATGACGCCACTTGCAGGCACAGGCATCCAAAGCCACCATGGGGTGTCCAGTCCTATGCTCTGGCCTATCTGACAGCTAAATACAGGGGGCCTCAGGTCCTAAGACAAACCAGAGGCACAAAATAAGAGACTGAGGTCACTGAACCATCTTTTGAAACAAAGCCTTCCAATCACAGCCATGCACACCTGGGCTGTTGCTGGAATGAGGTACAGAGCTCCAGCGAGGGCGGGGGAGGTTAAGAGCACAAGGGACTATGGTAACAGTTCACGGGAGAATTGGTAGTTCAAGGTTGCATGTGTTTATCTTCTTTCCATGCTGAATAGTATTCCATTGTGTATACGTACCACATCTTCTGGATCCAATCATCTATTTTTGGACATCTGGGTTGCTTCCATACCTTTGCTATTGTGAACAGTGCTGCAATGAACATACGGGTGCATGTATCCTTTCGGATTAGTGTTTTTGTATCCTTTGGGTAAATTCCCAAAAGTGGGATTGCTGGGTCGTATGGAAGCTCCATGTTGAGCAGTCTGAGGAAT